>JBCEWC010000030.1:0-103927 GCA_038996855.1 Solanum aculeatissimum | reverse complement strand
ATAAGACAATTTTTTTTTACCTATTCTACCCTTAATTTATTTACTAAGTTAGACTTTTTGAAAATATTGAATGACTAGTCCCACAAATTAATAGGGATAAAATAGTAATCTTGCTACATTGCCAAAATTTAACATTTAATTGTGAACGGAGGGATAGGAGTGAGACGGAATGTATAGATTCTCTTCATTTTTAGCAAAATCTCGTGAACACAAACGTTGAAAATAAAAAACCAAAACCTTATTAAGAAGCATTTTTTTCATTTTATATTTGGCATACAACACAATGTAATTAAAGAATTTGAAAGACGTAATTCCTAAAGTCAGAAAAAAGCAGGTCATGGGATGGGAGCTGTAACGTTATTTTCAAAAGGTAACCCTACCTTTTTGTTATTTAGTCAGCATTCCACTATTGTTATCGTCAATGCCCAAACTTGATGACTCCCTCACATTCTTAAAGGACACACAGCCAAACAACTACTTGCTCAAAATGGGGCCCTATTCTTCTTGTGTGAATTTCCATTTAGAATTTTTATATTCTCTCACTCAACTTAATTCATCTACTGCATCCCTTTTTAATATTCTCTCTATATTTTGCTCGCTAAAATTATCACTAAGCTTTTTACTTCATTGATTATGACAAAAGGGAATGTTAAAATCTTTAAAAAGTCCAAATTGATGGAATTTTTAGCGTATAATTTTGACTTTGAGTCAATAATTAAAATGAATTTATTGGGTTTACAGATAAACTAGAATAATATGTTGATTTTTTTTTCTTTTCTGTTTTTAACTGAGAGTAGAGTATAGTTGTTTTCTGGTCCAAAATCCTCCCGTAAATTGCGAGGCAAATATGAGATAATAGAGGACCTAGTCTCACCTAATTTGCCTCGTTAGCATTCAACACAGACAAAAATATTGTCCCTTTCCCAACATGGTGACCCAACTTAACTCACCATCAGTTATGTTTGGTTAGTCCACTCTCAAATAAATACCAGTTTCTATTTTCAATTTTATTTAATTTCGTGTTCCGCCTTTAAAAAAAATAGTCTGCATTATAGAAGACTCTAGATTGATTGATTGATCGTACTATTGATCACGAGATTTTTTATTTTTTATTTTTTGGTTTTTCACCCGACTAATAATAGTATTGATCACGACATTATGTATGAGCCAATGTTTAGTATAGCACTCCTTTCGTTCCATTTTATGTGACACTGTTTCCTTTTTAATTCGTCTCGAAAAGTCTATCATCTTACTTCTTACTATTAGTAGACGCAACTTAATTTTAAAAATTTTATTTATTCTTAATAAAATGATTTACAACTATACAAATATTTAACGATTGTTTTAGACCAAAAATTTTAAAAGTCTTCCTTTTTTTGTATCGGACTAGCTAAAACAATTAAATATACTAATATTGATCTTATCATGATGTGATATTGTTTACTTTAGACCAAGATTACAAATTGATTTGTGTCATGCAACAGGACTTAATTTCAATGGTCGAGGGTATACTGTGTCATATGCTTGAAGCAGGTTAATTAATTAGTCCATCACGAGAGATTTGTCAACAGATTAAGATCCAGATGAATTCCAAGCAGGAATGATTTGACAATACTCATGAAGGCGGCTGTTTAGTTTAATTCCAAATGATAAAGTTGTTGGTGGTATAGATTTTGAAGAAGTTCATTGCTATAACAATTTATATATATATTTGTCTATATTCTCTAAAGTGAAATATATGAGATTAAAAATCTTATCTTTATATAACTTTTTGTAAAAGTTGACAGATGTGAAGTATCCTTTAGATGACTAAAATGGACTAGAACGTAAGCAAAAGTGGTTTGATGAGTCATTAATATATATATTGATAGATCTATTTATCAGTGGAGGTTGCATGTTTGATCATCGATCTTATAATCCTAAAAAGAGAAAAGACGTAAAGAAAATGGCAGTGTCAATTTCATATGCAAGGTAGATGGCGGGTCAAGCAGGCAAGCTAACAACATCTAGTACAACAACAATACTTTTCCCATTCATTTTCAATTTTCACAATTGCCTTTATTTAGAATTAATGATAAAAACTTTGTCTAACATTTTAAAATATATTTTTATCATATAAATGACAAAAATATAATTTATAGTATTTTACGTATAATTTTTGAATATTTAAAATTTTATTTTAAAATATTAAATAGTTATGAAGGGATTCAATATATGCCGACTCCCATCAAACATTTTTGTAATAATGATACCTTTTGTTTGAATATTTTTTTAACTATCATGTAATATAACATAATATTAAGTAAAAATTATTATCAAAAATTTTAGAAGTTATAGTCAAATATTATTATAAAAGTTGATTGTTATGGAGAGATTTGAATCTAATACGTATGTATAAAATATTTATTTATACAATGTAGTTTTTTCGGAAAAGAGTGTTAATTAACTCCCTTTGAAAACGGAGTCATTCCAATCTCCACAGTATATTACTATCTCTGTCTCACTTTAATTGTTATGATTTATATTTTTAAAGTACTCAACTATGTGGATTTTAACTAATATTTTAAATAATAACATATTTCTTATAGTTTTTGAATATCTAACTTTTTATTTTAAAATATTAAATTAATTTAATCTAATTATTTATGCCATGGACTTTGATATATACAGCCATTTCGTAAGCCAAAAAGTTGGTTATAGGGCATAAATGTAAGGAAGTAGAGTTATTCAATTAAGTGGAATAATACTTTTTTTATCCTTTGTGATTTATCCCTCAAACTTGAATTTATTTCTACTTTAAACCTCTGTTGAATAAAGTAGGTCACACTTTGGCAAATTCCAAGATAATATATTTATTTATTGTCTTTCATATATCTATAGACACCCATTTTCTTATATTACGGCGTGTGCGTGCATGAAGTAATAAATTTATTTGAACATTCTTTGAAAGATGAACTTTATGACATTCTAATTTTCTACAATTGTAAGCAATTTGTAATAATAATAATAATGGATCTCCAAAGTGTAAGTGTCATAGTTGAGGCTTGTACACAAATTTCAACAAAAGTGGGTAATAAAAAACACTTCTGAATCATCGAGTGGTGTTGGGGTTAACCAAAAATAAACTCGTTTTATAAAAAAGAAAAAAGGCTGGCGTAACTGACGCTAAAAGAAAGCCTATAATGGATATTCACGTCACGTCCAATTGTCTCTTTAAAAAGATAATTGGAGGAGAAAAAGTGGAGGGGGTCGGGTCGGTGCTTTCCGTGTACGATTTGACTGTACGGCAACTCGGAAAAAATCACGCCAACCTTCTCTTATCTCTCCACTTTTTTATTTAAACAATATATTAATGGGCCCCATTTAAACTTTTTCCCTACTCACCAATCTTTTATTTACTACTAAACATATGTGACTTAAAATGAATAATATTATGTTGTTAAAATTAACTAGTTTAATAAGATGAGTGTGGAGATAACAAAGTGATAGCTTCAACCCCAAATTAGTGACTTTACTTGTCAGCAAGTTGTTTTTCTTGTTTGTCCGTTTGTAATTTTAATTACAAATATACACCCCAAAAAAAATCAAAGAGCTTTGATGATTATAAACATTTCATGTCAGGATTTAATTATACTTGGTAGCAAGACTTAAAGAGTACATTTCACTTTTATATGAAGTCACCTATACATATATTCTTGGTGCTGATCAAAGTGTAAAAATTTGGTAATAGTCAAATCATGTGAAATGTAACTGTCAAAATAATCTCCACATGGTGGGATAGGACAGATAACAAAATAAAAGGGCTATTAATAAGTGTACATAATTAGTATCGACATTAATTTGTATTCATTAGTTGTCTTATTCACTAATTTCATCGATTGCCGTGCGGCCATGTTAGTTTCTCCAATCAGCAACTACCAAAAACGGACTTACAACATATGTGTATGTCTGATTGCTTTTTGAACCATATTATTATTAGTGAGCACAAAACTGAATTAAATAAAATAGAGTTTAACTAAGTATCCCTAGTCCTTTCCAGATAATGTATTACATGTTTAGAACAAATGCAGTACATAACTACTTATCCAGAAGATCTTTTATCACAAAAGATTATGTTGTAGGTGAAATATTAGGTTATGGCTGTCTGGCAGTTCAATGTATCTTCTGAATTATGATAGGATTGAAGAATGGCAGTTGATCGTCTGAGGTTTTAAGCGTTGGCCACGTGCTTTCACTCTGCTGCAAAGCATGGATACTGTTACTACAGTAACACTTTTTATCAAAAAAATTTAAAAACTCCTTACATATGTATGTTGAATAGTTGATACTCTTTAGTAATAGCACCTAAGGGTGTGACCGGTTAGATCAATAACCATATGAGTGGTCTAAGTTCAAAATAATTCAATAGAGGAAAAATGATAGGTTCTATTTGATCATCATGTGTTGGAAGTCGGATATACATGTATATATGTTTGATATTGGTGAGAGGCAATTAATATGTATCTCGTAAAATTAGTGAAGGAGTTCAGTACATAATTGTAATTATCATGTATAGCCTATTGTCTTAAAGACGGGGGAGTCGGTAGTTGAGTAGTGGGACATGAATGGGGTGTTAGGATTGGTCAATATATGTGAATACATAATTACAATGTTGGAATAGTGCAATATAATGATTTGAGTTCATGGATAGTAAGGGGCTTGGATTTGGATGTCAGTTGACTTGTTGCTTTGTGATCTGAGGAATGGGGGATTGCATAATTCTTTGTCTGCAGATAAGAATTCATCTCTTCCCATTTCTACACTTAATTCACTTTCTCTTCAAAAATCGTTTTCTTTTTTTTATTTCATGCGGTAAAAGAAATAAAAAAAGATAGTAAATAACTTTGCTAAAATCACCAAAAGTGACTTGCGTAGATATTGCCATCAAGTGTTAGTATATTTTGGCTACTTACCAATATAACTTTTAAAATATTGAATGAGTAAAGTGGCATGGCAAGGAAAGGAGAATATTGATCACGGGAACTTTGCTTGACACACAAAGCAGGCAAGGCTTGTCTTAATAAACATAACTTTTCCATGAGAGAATTCCAAAGATAATAATATCACGATTCCAACGTTTCCACTAATCATTTTCGGCTCCTCCTTTTCTTTGTTCACAATGTTCCCACTTGTTTTTTCTATCATAAATATTACTTTAATCATATTTTTTTGTTTCACAGCTCACTAATTCAAATTCACACTTTTTTCTTTTTGTACAAATTTATTACTAGGTAGAGTATCTAACGATTTTTTGTCGAAAATTAAAAAAAACCTCAATAACAATAACTACAATCAAGAGGGGTTGAACTTTACCTTATCAATCCTAGTGAGGTAACAAAAGTCTCATGTTGACATAGAACACTAGTTACTAATTAAAGACATCTCCATATTCTAATAATTCTAATTAAGTGCTGTAACTTATTCAATATCCTACTTCGATTAATGATGAGATTAATTGTTTATATGTATGAACTTGAACAATTGTCACTCTTAGTTTGAATTGAATTTGAAATTTAGTTAGATGCAATGTTCGGTTTCATACCATAGTATCAAATATTTAACCAATATTGCATGCTGATATTATGTCGTTCACTTTCCAATTGACAAATTTGAACATGAGCGGATATTCGATATCCCGCATTTGGTCCGTGATGTCATTAATTTTTTATTTTATGATCTTAAGTAATTTACATCTCTTGAGCTATATATTAGCATTAAGTTAGTCCAAAAATCGATTTTCTTGTCAGACTTAAGAGACTTTTGATTTTAGATGGAATATTTATCATCATACCCTAATTTTTTCTAGTATATTCTAATAATTACTCATAAATAAATATTCTTACGATAACTTTTGGTAGTATATGTTAATAATTACTTGCAAATTTGTTTGAGCATAAGTATTTATTTGACAGAAAAATACCTATTATTTTACATGCTGTAAGACGCAAAGGAATTTGAGTGAGAAAATCAGTCTATTAAAAATAAAGCAACGAACACATTAATAAGTGAAAAATTAATGCTAGGAGATATGATTCCGTGAATGTGGCACCTGAGCTTATTGCATTTAGTGTTTTACCATATGCCAAAGTTTCACTGGCAGCCTTTTTTTTTTTGGTTATCTACAACAAAATATGTACTTGCTTTGTTTAATTAAATGATGAAGTAAATTCCGTCAAACCAATTCCTAGGTTTGCGTGCACCCATCAATCTCAAACTTGTTTAAGTACACATAATTAGTGATATCTACAAAGTGAATGTTACCTAAAATAAAGACAATTTGTCCTAAATTACTCTCCCCCAAGCTTTGTCTGGATTTTAAGGTAGGTGTCGTTAGTTATGCGGTCCATTTGTACTCATGTACCTTGTAACCAATATTCTTTCTTAATTACATACACATTTCTTCCTCAAACAATTCACACCAATTTTGGGTTGGAACTAGAATATACTCTAGGGACAAAGAGAGAGACAAATTAAGTATACAAAATACAAATATGTATTGTGCATAGTTGTTTATACATATTTTCTTGTGGACGTATAAATAACTAGTGGCCATCCACTGTTTACTTCGCCATTGTTTTGATTAAAATTTTAGGATTTCAGCTTAATTAATTAATTAAGAAAATATAAGCAAACCAAGTTCTCATTAAGTGAAAAGTAAAAAATGTCATTGATAAATTTCTATGTATTTAAATTATGCGGATAAGCAAACACTCGCGACAAATATAATTATCCAAATTATAACTATGAAGTATAATTAAAATATTTTTGAATGATTATATGTGAAAATTTCTCCGATCTATTTTTCTTTTACGTGAAACTTTAACGGAGTCGTCGTACTAAACAATTGAGCACAAGTTTTGGGTGAATGTGGTCAAATTTTAAGTGTTTTATTAATGAAGTGAAATAAGTAAGTAATTTAAGGGAAAAAGAAATTAGAAATGTGCACATATCCCACTACCCCCACCCCACTAACAATAATTGTACCTGCCAAGTACGTCTATCTGTACCTCTCAACTATCCCTTCTTTCTTTATAACTCCCATCTATATAAACACCAGCGCCCACACTCTTTCTCCCTCAACACACTTGTCTCATTTCTCTATTTTTCTTCCTTCACTAAAAATGAAGAAACTCATTCGACGTTTATCGCGTGTTGCTGATTCCTCCTCCAACTACTCCTTGCTCCGTTCTGAATCCCGCTCCTCCTCTCGTCCCCGTCGCCTCCAGTCCTTCCGTACCGGAAAATTCAGATCCGGCGCCGGAGTTCCTGAAGGACACCTCCCTGTTTACGTCGGGGATGAGATGGAGAGATTTGTCGTTAGTGCTGAGCTTCTCAACCATCCGATCTTCGTTGAGCTGCTTAATAAGTCTGCTCAAGAGTACGGTTACGAACAGAGAGGCGTTCTTCGTATCCCCTGCCATGTCCTCATCTTTGAACGAGTACTCGAAGCTCTTCGCATCGGTGATGACCTTCAGGATCTTGTCACTGCTCTTTCCGATGATTTGCTCTAGTTAAGATTTTATTTTATTTTTTGCTCTGCTTTTTTCGTTGCTATGAAACAGAGGGATTAGCGGTTAGGTAGAGCAGATCTCGACGATACTAGTAGTTAAGAGAGCGTGTTTTCTCTGTTTCTCCCCTTTCTGAGTCGTGTAAATATTTCTGTGATGGATGGAAAAGGTGGAGGAGGATTTCAGCTAAAGTAGAAAGATTCACATATACTAGTGTACATTATTACATTTCAAATTTGTTAGTATTTATCAATTGCGATTCATCTTCCAAATTAAACTTGAAAAACGTTTGGCCGAATTTCATTCTCATCCTGCCGTTGCGTACAATGTTATACTTTTTCCATATTTGGATCTGGAAATCTGAATTTGGGGTATTTTCGTAATAACAAAGCACCAACTCATACTCATCATATAAGACTTCCGGTGTTGAAGAGTCGTGGACTTAGACGACTTAGGAGTAGTGACCTTTTCCCACAGTAAATGGATATTTACTGCAGTTAAATTATTTAATTAGGTAAGAACATGAATTAATTAACTAATAGTCAAGATGATTTATGTTAAATTAGAAGATGTTCAGAATAATTAATTAGGGATAAAGTGATTGTATTTTAGAAGAGTCTGGGTTGGTAGTTGATACTATTTCCAAAAATCAACTCAATGAATTAATTAAGTTCCAACGAAAAAGAGTGAGTAAGATCTTAGTCAGAGAGAGTGAACCACCATCTACTAATTTATCCCTCTTATGGAAAAGAATCATGGCATTTTTGTGTGTAAGTTTGTTTTAGTTAACAATTTTATGCTACATTCTTTTGTTTTGGTCTGTCACAAAAGAACGTAAGCTAACACTAATTGAAAATATAATAATTTTAATTTTTTTTTAATCTTTAATAAAATAATTTTTAGCTATACAAAAAATTTAGATCACAAGTTTCAAAAATATTTTTTTTTTCATTTAATATAGTGACAAGTCAAAAGATGTCACACATAAAAAGAATGAATTGGAGGAGGTACCGATTAAGGGGGTATGTACAAATAATTATAGAGGTGATAAAATTAGTCTATATAAATACAATTTTTCTAAAAGAAAAATTAAAATAAAAGTTATGGATATGTCTATTTTTAATGCATTGTTACTCACCAATTTCAATTAAAAAATTAACTCAATTTATTTCGATTGATCAAACTTAATTCGATAATTCCTTATCAATTTTACAATGATTATCATGAAACTATCTTTAACGAAAAGTATGTGTAGACAAGTTCAAGATTACAAATGAAGTAAAAAAAATGAAAATGAGAGTTATCAAATTAAATAAATGCATGATTAATTATTATAACTAGTGAAGTAGTAAATAAGATCGAGTCATAGAAGCCGTAAATGATGAAGAAAGGGTAAAAATTAAACAAGTGTTGTGTCACCTAAAACAATGTGGACTTCTTTGATCATCTCTACAAACTAGTAACACCTAATTTGGTTAGGTAAGACTTGGACAATATTATGTCAACATATTGTACCCCATGCCGTACGGCGTATACATATAATTTCTTCAATTCTAGAAAAACAATGCCACCATAATCTATGTGGACTATCCACTCACAAGTCGAAATACTAGGATGATTTTTATTTTAAATTCAAAATAGTCTTGATCGAATTTTTAGCTCCATTGTTTTTCTTGTTTTCTTTTTCAAGAATAATAACACATCTTTCTTTATTTTTATTTTGGAAGGTTTCTGTCTTTCTAGATTTAACTTTCTCGTACGTATAATGTATTTTTAGATTGTATTATTAATGGTCATCGAGTTAGGGAAACTGTCTTCTTATCTTGCAACTACTTTTTTAAGCAAGTTAAATAATGTGAGGGGCAAAAAAACAGGTTAGGTGGATGATTCTGACAGTTTTTAATTCTTTATTAACGCAATATATTTCCTTATTCAAATTTGAAACCCAGAAGTAAATAAATAAATAAATGAAAACAGGCTATGAATGGATGAATTAAATCGTAATGGAACTGAGTTTGGAGGACAGTCCCATCAACATGCATGAGTATTCAAGTAGAAGATTAGTAAATTAGTGATTTTAAAGAAAGCTGATAATATGATGTTGATTAACACTTTAAAAAAAAAATCATACCCAATACACTAAAGCTTCTGCTATGTGCAAGGTCTGGAGAAAGGCCCGACCACAAAGCTTATTACAACCTTTTCAACACAAGGAGAATTAAGCATATGATATATTTTTTATTCAAACTAATGTGGCACTTATGTTCAATGAGCAATTTAACTTTTGAATTATTATTTTGCTTTCAAATAGCATGATTTATCATTATATAAACATTTGTGACTTATTTTAAATCACTAATTTTAAGTTTAAAAATTTAAATTTCCTGCACAATCAAATAATCATGAATTAAGAGAGTATTTATTGGAGAAAAAGCTGTAAATATTTTCTTCACAAATTGTTGGCTTGTCAAAGACTTGTAAGGAATATTAAGACTATGCTATTCTAGTCAGGCCATATATACTCTGCATTTCTTTCCTAACTTTGTTTCTTTGTGCTTTTTAGTTATAATTAATTAGTGAATATTTAGCAATTGTGATGGAGTGATAAGTATTTTTTCACTTTTAACTAACTGTATTGGCGAGCACTTTATCCCCATTTTGAGACTTTCCCGTGCGAATTCAAATTAGTCAAACTGATACCGGATATTTAGTATGGTAAGGACTTAAAATTGTTGACGTCGAAATGTGTTGCTATTCTTCCACGCGTATATGAAAATAAGGTTGTCATGTGAATTAAGGTACGCTGAAGTGGCAAATCTCCAATATTAATTCATCAATCATTTGGGCACTTTAATTAACTTGAATGGATCCATCTTAACGCATTTTTGTTTTATTTATTTAGTTGGTTTGTACGGACGAAAATTCCATCATTAAAATCAAATAAAAAAATATCCCTTAACTAAGGCACAAGGCACATGGAAACTGTTTTAGTTCCTTATTATTATGAATTTCCTATTGTTTATTGCTAGTTTGAAGATGCCAAGGTATTTTTGCTTTGCCTAACCTTAATTAACACTAATGATGTTGCACATGCCCAAGAAAATACCTCCCTCAAAACAAATCACATTAAAACTCTCTTTTCTATTCATATTAATAAAAGTGAATAGTAGTAATATATTGTCATAGTTTGAATCAAAATTAAGATTTCCAGTGCAGCATGTGATAGAACATGTAATTCTGATGTTATTAATTAAGATAGGTGTAGCTAGTAAAATTAAATGTCAGATCCAAGTAACATGAACCTTTTAATCGATGCCAAAATTCCTCAACATTATAATTTTTAAATTTAAATAGATTTGGTATGTTTATGCAGATCCATTTTTATTTTGGGCCTCAGTCCACCCTGGCCCAATCAAACAGATTTGTTGTTATTGTGGGCCTTAATCCATATTGGTAGAAATGATAATATATTAATTTAAAGGTTTTTCCTTTCCTCTGTGTTGGCAAAGTCGCTGGACTTTTTTTAAAAAAGGAAATATATTTACGTTAAAGTCAATGTCAATTTTGTTTTGAAGAAATTATGAGGAAACAAGCAAGTCAACATTTTTGTTCTCACAAATTTTGACAATTACTAATATTCAGTTGTAGCAACTATTTTGAATGATTGTAGTTCACCAAACCTTTGAAATCTCAAATCCAAAGTCTTCAAAAAACTCAATGATTCAATTCTACCTGAAATTTTAGCCTTGTTTCCTTACCACAAACCTATAATTTTCTTCTAAATACATAAATTTGCTCTTTTAATCCTTTTGCTTAATTTCTTCTTCTTTAATTCTGGGTGTCACAAATAGATATTTAAACTTGTTTAAAGTTAAATAAGTAGACATTCTTATGTGGCGGCAACCAATCTGTATTATGCCACATAAGACACGTGTATTAACTTGTTCAATTTTACACAAATTTAAATATTTATGTATACATAACCAAAGTTTGAAAGCATAGATGTCTGTATACGTCAATTTAAGATTATATAGTCACAAATTTTTAAAAAGGTAAAAAATCTACATAATAACTTTAAAATGGGATGTCAGTCGTAGGTCATCCCAATACATATATACATACAACAGTACTAGCTATGACCCAATTCTAACGAGTTTGAATCAACTATATCAATTCTAGTTTTTTTATTTAAGTTCATATTATTATAATAATAATAAAAATCTAAATTACATTAAAAATATATAAAATAATACTAATAACTTAGCAATATCAATAATAATAAAACTTTCATACCAGTCTAATAGTGATCTAATTTTACATAAGTCTATTAATACCACACATATATATGGAGATTTTTTGAAACAATTTTCTTTCATATTGCAATTCTAGGTCTATTCTATCCTCTGTTAACACCTTAATTTACAATTACAAATTGATGCATCTATAGAATAACGTAAAACATGTCCAAGTCATCTTAAGTGAGTTACTCACCTTAATTTTATCTTTAAAGCGTGTTACTTGGCGAAAATACTGATCATTTATAATAATCTCATCCATCTTTGCTTTTGCATTTTCATAACACTAATTTTGTGAATATACCATACTTTAATTAGCTAACTCAAGATTGACTACCATATAACATATGACAAATATATCCTTGTTCATTTTAATAATAATTGTAGTAAAAGAATTAATTTGATTTTGAAGGGTGGAAGGGGAGTGGGTGAGCAAATTGAATAGAAACAACAGATCAATAAATTCATTTAATGTAAGTTAGAGTATAGTCGTAATAATTAATATAAAGTTAGGTAAAAAATAAATGCAGTATTAATTGGCATAATAATCACCTTGAAGCAATCAAAGTCATCAGATATATAATTAAAGGTCTTAGGTAAACAGCCTTTTCAATCTTTTTTATTCCAATGCGTAAGCTTTTTGGATTCCTTATTATTTCAACACCAAAATTAACTCACCAACAAATTTCTACCTATCTAACTGCATCATATCACTATACATATATAGTTGAACGGAACTAAAATTTAAAATATATGAGTTTTAAATTTATCATTCAAAATTAATTTTAATAACAATCTAATTTTAATTTTTTATTTAAGACTGTGGAATTAATAAAAATGTGAATAAACAATTAGAATGTGGATGCTTAAGGATGGGATTGAATGATGGACGTTCGTGCATTTTTCATGATTAGTTGTATGCATTTAATGTTTTACTATGATTTATATAAATTACTGCTATTTTTTTTAACAATAAAATGAAAGGATAACTTAGACATTATAATCAGCAAAGTGTGGCATTTAATTCCCCTCATAAATGTTGTTTGACTGACGTTATAGCATTTAAGAGAAGGAAATTGGACACGTAACTAATGACTTCTATTTTGGACAATTTCACACTAACAAAATGCCACCATACATTTATATGCCTTCAATTTTTTATGTCTAATTGAAAGATTATTTTCAATATTTTAAGTAAAAATTTTATGTCACGATGTAAATTTGGTAAGTTCCTTTCATATATTCTTTATCTTCATTTTAGAGTAATTAATATTAAGAAAAAATTAATTGAGACGGAGGAAGTATTAGGAATAGTATCTAAATGTTAAATAAGAAAAACAATAATTATAGAAACTTTGTGCATGGAAAACAATATTACCTCCATCCCATTTTAGTTATGAATTTAGATAATTAATTATTTATTTTAATTTTTATTCTTAGCATTAACTATTTTAGAAGTGAGAGACGCATATATAAATAAATCATAATTATTTATAAGGGATATATATTGGTCAAATAACACTTTTAGTAATTTATTTTTTCCCCAAAAAATTATGTCAAACATTATTATGATAATTAAAATGGGACAAAGGAAGTATGCTATAAACTTATTTTATACTCCCTTTGTCCCATTTTAACTGTCATAATTTTCACTTTTAGAGTAAAGCTACGTAGACTTTAACTAATATTTTAAGATAATTTTTTTCATCATATTGATATGAAAAAAGTTGCAATTAATAATATTTTTCTTATAATTTTTGAATATCAAAAATTTAATTTTAAAATATCAAAATTTAATTTAATTTTAAAAATTACTAAAATTAACTTTAACTACTAAAATAGGATAAAGAGAGTAATTTGCAATTATGGACTTTCCTATTTTAACTAGTCATTTATTTATATGGTATAATCCTCACATATAAAATAAAAAAAATGGTACCTCTAGTAAATGAATAAGGTGATCATGACATTATAGGATTGTTCATAAAAAGTGAAAGGAAAAAAGTCAAAGAGATTCATTAGGATTTACTCCATTTTAATAAATGCAGAAATTCACGGCTACTTAATAGAGTTTTGACTGATTAAATTTTCATTTGGGAAATACACCAATTTATTTATTTAAGTAGAAAAAAAATGTGAAAATTATGAAGAAAAAAGGGGTAGGTGTGAGATTTTAAAAGACGTAAGATTATTAAATGTAAGTTAGGTGCAAAATTGAAAAAGAATAGTAAATGTAGCAATTAATTTGTTGAAGCAATTAAGTCATCAGCTCTAAATGTAGTTGGATACCCACCATTTAATTTTTCAAACACTTTAAGTTTCATCTACTCTTTAATTACTCCATTATGCTTTACCTTTCTTTCCACTCCAAATTTTTTTTCTATTTGAATTCACTCGTGTAGAGTCACATTTTATTTTCCATATATTATGAAACTTGGACATTTAAGAGAGAAAATTCAAATTAATTGAAGGAATAGGAGTTTGGCTCTTCCTAAGAAATTAGGTATTTGTATTTAAAGCATGAAAGGGGAAAGAGGAAATAAAGTATCATTGATGAAGCTGTTGACCATAAAATCTACATCAGTATTTATGAGTTGTTTCAATAAATTAAAGTAAAATAGGACTACTTATTTAAGTTAACAATAAAACTCTTTCAATAATACTCCAATCCTATTGTTTCGGCTAAAATTTGATATATACATTTTGCAAAGAGGCTAAATATTGCTTCTAGATTATTGACTTTGATACATCAATTAATAAATAGTAAATGATGGAAGTAATTTTATTAAATTATATATTAGTGATAAATGTAACATCAGGAGTGCATCCCTTCACCTTGGGTTTTTCACTTTATTCAATACTTTCTCCGTCCATCTTTACTTGTCTCTTATTGATTTGACGTAAGAATTAAGAAGTAGTACATGATATGAGTGACCTTTTAATACAATAAATACAATGTCTTCATAAATTGAACAAGTAAAGATGGACAAATTGAAAATAGTTTCATGTTGGCTGTACGAATAAATTGATGTACATTATGAATTGCATTTGTTTTCAAATAAAAATTTGAGTAATTAAAGGCAAAGGGCCCATTCTTTGGCTGCATTAATGCTTGGTAGATTAAATGACAGAAACTGATTCATTTTTATAACCCACAGTTTCACATTAACTAGCAGCGCACCAATTTGGTAAGTCCAACAACAATCGTATACTCAACTGCTCTGCTTATTACTCCACGCAACACCAAGCTCTTGGGTCAAAATTCTTGTGTTTAACCAAAATTAAGAAGAAAATGTACACTCTCATATTGCCAAAATAATTATGCATGTATAGTTAATAAATATTTCATGTAGAATCTAGCTTTATTTAAGTTTTGAGTATATCGATCAAAACGAAAATTGTTCTCATTAACCACCAATTTCATTCTTCAACAAAACTTGTTAATAGATGAAAGCTCTTTAGAAGTGTGATAATCTTGTGAAGTAGGCAACCCTGTTTCTCATAATCAAACCAAACGGTCACGCAAAAATAAAAGGTATTCAACCAATTTATGAGGAATAGTAAGCACACCTCACTTTGGATCTGATGAGGAAGTTGTTTGAATACCTCACTTTGGATCTGAAGGGAGGGGTAAAAAGGGTAAAACAGACTGTCGTGTCATCCGAATCTTTGTTATTACCATGCCTTAATAACATTCACAATAGCAACATGAGCTTGAAATAAGTATCAATATACATGCATATTGCGAAAAGACTGACGCATTTATCCCCAAAAAAGAGAACATAAGAGAATCTGGTGAATTCATATGCTACTCTGCCAAGAAGGAACATCAAACGATTGAAACATGTATATACCATTCTATAACTTACAAGATTATATCTTTTATCTTTACAAAAAAAGAAAAAATCAAAATGATTTCTTGGCTCTTCAATCTTATATGGATATGTTAAGATCAATCCGAGGCTTCTTCATTGGTACGGGTAACGGAACATTGGTTTGGCACCGTGGGCATTTGGGGTCATTCTTAGATATTAGCACATATAGCAGGCAACTAGGACAGCCAGCAGCGAAAGAAGTGGATGTGTTCTCTTGATTGATCTCTGTATCCTTGATTGAGGAGGAGGAATTGGATCTTGGAGATGATGACATTGACATTGATATTGAACGCTTCCGGCTTGTTTCCTTCTCTGCCCTTTCCAGAGCAGATTTCACTTTTTCAAGGGTGCAAACACTCTGATAACTCGATGATGATGGTGAAGATGACGATGAAGGAAGCAACTTTAGGTCTAAGTTTGGCTCATCAAAGAGGTTCAGGGGTTGCTTTGATGTTGGAGGGAAATTAAGGTCTTGAAGCTTTCCAACTGTTTGATAGTTTTGTTGCTTCTGTTCCAAAGTCGTGGAGGAAGAATTGCACCTCTGTAGATATACTTTTCCTGACTGTTGTGCAAATGAACAATACGTTTTTCAGTTAGAATGCAAAATCATTGCTGTGTTACAAAGCATATTGAACGATATAACTCATAATCACTGTGTCACAAGATAAGAATTATCAAATTAAATGGTCTGCTATCATAGTGATTCACTTTCACATCTGTCAAAAGTTGCAGTGCAACCAAGTCACTTTCGCAGCCAACAGGAAAAAAAAAGAAGCTGATTATGTGTCTGCTGCATAAGAAACAAGTAATACTGCAACCGTGTGAAATAGAGTAGTACAATATCAGCAAGAGGATCCATAACATGGTGATGATCACAAGGCTATCCGTTTATAGCAGCAAGTAAAGCAAACAGAGCTAGGGTTTGTTGGTACCTTGAGGTCGAGGCGCTTTTCCCAGCCGGAAGGAACCTGCAAATCAAGGTCCAATTCCTTGGAATCAAGGGTGCGACAACCTCCGAGCAAGTCCCTGGTGATTAAAGCGGTGGATGAAGATGAATCATTCAAGGCAGCAGCGTTCATAATCCTAAGGACAGAGCTAACTTCAGCCGCCATGGATTGTTAAGAGAAAGAGGAAGGGAGGCAGAAGAAATGTGGAGATGGAAAAGGGCGTTTTATAAACAAGTGATGAATGAATAAAATTTGAAGAGGAAAAAAGATTAATAATGGGTGATTGGCATTATGTGGATTAGTAATAAATGCGCTTTGGAAGGGAGGGAAAGGGCCGTCACCGTCAGTAATGGAGGCAATTAATGCGAAAATGGGACTCCTCCCACCACCTATGCTTTTATTTATTACAAACATTTTTCTTCCTTAACACCTTTTCCTCCATTAATTACAATCTATCTTTTATTAAATACTATTCTTTTTTCTTCCGCCTTGTAAAATTCAGTCATTTCAATATTTATTAAAAATTAAAATGTTTGTTAATAATCTACATCTACTTCTATCGCGATTAAAATGGTGAAGTACCCCATCATCAATTCATACTAATTTATGTACACAGAATTAATTAATGACAATGAAAATTCAATTAAAACAATATAACTCATAATCTCTTCAATCCTCTTTGACTTTGTTTTGGGTGTGACATTAATAATACTCCATTGTATATATATACTTCTGACTTTGCTTTTTTCCATTTTTTTTGGTTGGCAATCATGTATTTCTGTCATTATTCACTAATATCTTGAGTGAATCATTATTGATTATGAATTCACGTGGATTCGATAGATATCATATTATCATAAATTTAATATAAAAATGATGAATTCATTTTTAACCTGTTAAGTGACCCCTCAATTATAATGAAGAAACATGTGAGTCTCTTTGTATGCACGGATGCTGCACCATGGCTACTGTTAGCTACAGCCCTACTAGAATTGTAGAGTACTTTAATTCCAACTAATTTTACACTTGCAATATTTTGCAATTTTGATTTTTTTTTTCCCCTTTAAATATTTAATGTGGTACTTTTTCATTAATGTGGACGTTCCAGCTTACACAGTTGGAAATCCTATAGGTTTAACAATAATTGTTCACTGTGGTAAAAATAGATATATAATATAATATTTGTTTATTTTATAAAATTAAAAAATAATTTTCATTTAGTTCATAATTTATTTTTATTATTAATTACAGTCATTTTTAATTATATTTTAAAGATATTGTATTTATTATATTTAAAAAATAATTTAGTAAAATTACTCATATCATTTACTTCTTTTTAATTCTTATGTCAAGTCAACAGTAAATAACTATTGTTGGACGAAGAGAATAAATACAAATTCATATTAGTAGTTTTTAGGATGTGAGTTTAAGATTTATAATTAGGGATGTGAAGAATGATTAACACACATAAGAAAAAGGAGGTGTTAATTAATGGACAATTTACTGTTGAAAAAGATGACAAAAGGATCGTCGGTGTGTCCTTTTTACATGAGCACGTTTATTGGTAAATATATGTACTTATGTCCTATGACATTTCATACAAGTAATTTCTTCAATGTGAATTTCGAGAGTTTGAATTGCTCCACATCTTTGAATATGAATTATACAAGCACATAACTTCTTTTTCTGGTTCCTTCTTCCTCCTTTGCTTTAGTAATTCAATATTAACTACTCCCTCCGTCCATTTTTACTTGACCTCTATACTATTTTAAGATGTCCAATAATACTTGTCCAGTTTATGAAATCAAGAGATAATTTTACACTTAGTTCCTAATTTACCCTTGTCATTAATTATAGTTATTTCCTTATTACATTGTATTAATTATATTCAAAAGGTGATTTGATAAAATTAACCTATCATTTACTATTTAATTCATATGTCAAGTCAATAGAGGACAAGTAAAGATAGACAGAGAGAGTAACTAAAATGGGATGGAAGGTGTAATTTATTGAACGTTGAATAGTTATATAGAGATTGAAGAGTTGCATAATGCAGCTTCACCTTCCTTGTGTTGTCCCAATAAATCAACAAATTGAATGGTGAGAGCTAATTTTTGGTACAAAAACTTTGTTCTCCCATTACCTCTACGGATCAATTAATTGAATACTCCTCTATTTAAGATTTGCATTTAATGGGTCATATTGATTGCTGCATTTATGATTCAATTCATGTATTCTCAATTTTCCCACTATCATTCACTTTGAACAACAAACTATTCTATTCACATTTTCAAAGCCTCTCCTATATCAAAGTGGTGTGCTCAAGTCTCTCTTCAATCTCTACTTGAACAAGCATTTTTGTATTCCGCTAGGAATCGATTTCCCCTGTCAATGTCTTTAAGCTTGTCATGACATTAGACTTGTCCAAGCAATTTACATATAGTTTGAAAAAATTATAATTTATTGCTATAATTAGAGTTTTATTATTATTTTCTCTCTCCTCTCTTCATCTCTCTTGCCTCTCTCCTTTCTTTCTCCGATCTCTTGCCAGATATACAAATACATATGTATACCAATTACAAATATACAATTATTCAACAAATACACATATCCAATTTGACAGATAAACATATGCAATTCACCTTTCTCCAATCTCTACCTTCTCTCGTTCGCCTCTCTCGATCTCACTTGTCTCTCTTATCCCTCTCCCAATCTCTCCTCCTTCTCTCGATCTGACTCGCCTCTCTCGTCCCTCTCTTAATCTTGCTTGCCAGATATACAAATATGTATATCAGCTACTCATATACAATTATTTGACAGATATACACATACAATTTGACAAATTTACATATACAATTCGTCTATCTCAACTCTCTCTCGATTTCGCTGGCCTCTCTCCTATGATATGTAGCTATAAATCGTAATTTTAGCAAATTATAATTATTTTTTGCTGTATTATATTTCAAATATTTGCTCTTTTTGAAAAACCCTTTTATTATTTTGTACTTCTATCGACCTATATTAATTGGGCTTAAGTCAAGAAGAAAAGGAATAGGGAAAAATGTGGGTTTGCTACACTAAATGGACTTTCGGCCCAAAGACGAGGAAAAAATTTATATTTCAAAGTGAAAAAGGGACGATTTCCTTTTTTTTTTGTTTAATTTGATTTTCCTGCAATAAAACTTATTTGTCGCATAACAAAGTCGATACCGTCACTCTTCTGGACCTAATGAATTTGATTCCTAAAAACAATTACAAGTATTCAATGTTTGATGATCGTTGTGAGATCGAATAATTTAAATTCATGCCAATTTTTTTTACTTAAATAATGAAGATCACCAATAATAATTCATAATGAAAATATTTATTTTGCCCGACTTAAATTAAATTTGACTTTTCCTTAATGCACCTGATTTTCCTTCTCTTTTTTTCTGTAAAAGGAAAATATGTAAAAATTAGAGTTGCATGAGATTTAGGCATTTTTTCCATATATTATCTGTATTAATTTGTGGTGCCGCAGAAAAAAGGTGACAAAAAACAAATTAAGATTTGTAGTAAAAGAGTGGATTTTTATTCTTTTGACTTGTTCTCCTCTGCGTCCTTGCAATAAAATTTCTTTTCGAGGCTTATAGTTTTTTTGTATGTGTGTGTGAGTCCATTTACTTTGGGGCGATTGACGAAAATAGTCCCTAAAGAGATTGGATTAGTGTATTTATAGCGTTAAATAAACTCTCAACTTTGTTTGTGAAGCAAAAATCAATCATGCAGATCTTCGTGAAAACCCTAACCGGGAAGACGATTACCCTGGAAGTCGAGAGCAGCGACACCATCGACAATGTCAAGACCAAAATTCAGGTTCATTTTCCTTCAAATCTGCCTCTACTGTTTGCGATTTAGGGTTATGCCTGCTCCGTAAGTTAATAAACAAAAAACGGAGAAATACAAAGGCCACTCTACTTTTACGCCTTGAATCCTAGCGATGGATTTTCGGTTTGATCCCCTCTTTCAAACTTTTTCATTAATTTTGACATACACAGCTTGTTACATTTTTTTCTTTATTCGTAGCTTCATGTCAAACTTAAAAAATTTCCCGTTGTAAGGAGTAACTGGAATTGGCATTGAATTCAGCTAAGGTGTTGTGATAGTAACTAAGTATAGAACTGAAAAGAAGATAATTTTACTGGCTATAGTTTGTGCAGGAATCTTAAACACAATTATACCAATAAAGTTCTCTGTATGGAAAGGAGAAGACTTCACAATACAATTAGTTTTAATCCTGAATTACATATCCAAATAAATAATCCTAGTTACATATTTATATAAAACATAATAAGATAAGACTTGAACCATAAAATACAAACTAGGAATAATAACTGCTGGAGCAAATCAAGGGAGCAGTTGCTCGACAACTGCTATAGAAGTTGTGTTTATCCAATTCACTTCAACTTTTTTCTATTGTATTATATCGTTTAAATCTATTGTTAGGTAACTACAAAAAAATCTATCTTGTGTAACGACTGATTTGGTGTGGTCACGTTGTTGCCTTTGTATTTTCTTCTCAATTTGTATTTACTTATTAAATAATTCTATTTTATCATTTGTCCTACCTTTTCATAGTAGTTCTACTCTGAATCCTACAATTTCTTGTATGTCTATGATGTGTCACATTACGTAACAATGGAGTACGATACAATCTGTCCAAAAGTTATATTCATTAAAACAATATAGTAAGATATATAGCACAAAACAATACAGTACGATACTTTATGAACATACGTACAACCATCCAAACAAAGTGTAAGTAAGCTTCAACACTTTCATGCTCACAAATCTTGTGATACTTTCTTAATTGTAGAGTTTTATCTCCTGCCTGTACAAAATATAGGTTCCTTTTTCCTTTTTATTTTTTGAGGTTCTTTTTCCTCTGTCTTCCTTCTCCTATCAATTTTTCCCCTGGATGGCAGTGCACTAGATGTACATTTTGTGATGATTACTGATTTCTCGTCTGTTCTTATTATGCTTGTGTAGCATGAGAATGACCATTGACATTGTATTTGGACATGAAGACAGGGAAGTTTTTGAAATTGGCGCACACACGTCCAATGGTCCAATATAAACTATACATGCCTTAATTTTTACCGAAATAACACAAAACACAATTATACTTGCCAATAAAAACATTTATAACTTCCCTCAGGCTTTAGGTAGAGGGGCCCCATAATCCATGGAGTTTCGATCGTACAACAGGGCATGGGCCATTGGTAATTTCATTTGGCTTTTCTTCTACAGACGTAGTTTAGTGATCAATTCAATTCTAAGAAGGATAATAATGTACCCTAAATAGTTCCACTTGGAGTAAGGAACACTGGAACAGAATACTGGACATTTAATCCAGTTGGGAAGTGTCTTCCTTCTGGGGGAACTATAGATTTCTTTTGGAGGTATTTGATACATATAGTGATGGCGAGCTGTTGACTTAGGCTCAGACCGACAAAAGAAAAATAGAAAATGTTGCCTTAGATGTCCCCTTCTCCTAGTCACCCACCCCCTCCTCCCATGGGCTTATCCATTTGTCCTGTATATTGTTTGTTATTTTCTTTTCTTAATGCTTGCCTCTGGCACTAAGTCTTGTACTATTAGCTGATGAGTTGCTGGCTTTGTTGCTTACCAGGACAAAGAAGGGATACCTCCTGACCAGCAGAGACTAATTTTTGCTGGAAAACAGTTGGAAAATGGTCGAACTCTGGCTGATTACAACATCCAGAAAGAATCAACACTTCACCTGGTTTTGAGGCTCCGGGGAGGAACTATGATTAAGGTGAAGACTCTCACTGGAAAGGAAATTGAGATTGATATTGAACCAACAGACACCATTGATCGAATTAAGGAACGGGTTGAGGAGAAAGAAGGAATACCTCCTGTGCAGCAAAGGTTCACTTCTCTTTTTTTTTTCTCACTATAGATTTGTTGTCTTGTGTGTACATTTGCTCCTCTTAACATGGCCAAAAACAAAAAGTATTTGGTGTTTGTATGATACTGTGTGCCTGTTATTAGAGTTCTTTCTGAGGGTGAAGTGTTTTCTATGGTATCTCTAGCATCCCAATAAGGATAGTTGTTGTTATGCTCCGTCTGCTACTTGAAGTAATGTACCCGTTTCCCAGAAATATAGCTCCAGATACTCATCTCAGTTGATAAGAATACACGATAGCATTAAACACTAAATGCAGTTCTTTGCTGTTAAGACCTGGACTGCATTTTAAATGCAATTGTCTGAAAAATTCAACACATCTTTATACCTTAAGCCATTTTCAAACAGGCTAATTTTCATCATATGACCACCGTCAATCACCAAAAACAATGATGGCCAGAAAACTATCATGAATCATTTCTTCAGCAACTTTTGTAATTATCATTATCTAGTACTTAATGGTCTGGGAAATATCATGTTCTTGGTTTATAGAAATCCGAGGAATCGTTTTACTCTTTTTTTTTGTTTTTTTTGACTATTTGAGATTTCCACCAGATTTGGTATCTTACTTATCTTTTATATGCGCAAAAGGCAATAACTGTCTGTAGTTCTATCTAAATGTTATTCCGATGTAACATGTCCATGCCAGCCTCCTAATTTTACTGTCTGCTAAGCCATACTGGTTCTATATTGTCATTGTTTTCTTACCAATTTCTTTATATAGTACTAGGGATATTGGTTATCCTGTGTATTAATTTGAAGCGATTGTTATACCAGTCATATCTGTGGTTTGTTGCAGGCTTATTTACGCTGGAAAGCAGCTAGCTGATGACAAAACAGCTAAGGATTACAATATTGAAGGTGGTTCTGTTCTTCATCTAGTTCTTGCATTGAGGGGTGGTCGTCTTTAGATTGCACCGAATTTGGTTTAAAACTAGATATTGGAGCCCGTGCTGGCACGGGCTCGACACATGTTTTTTTGTCTCGATTTATGTGACATTGATAGATTTTTTATACATACTTTTTAAATTTTTAAGTTGTTAATTATTGCGACTCATACACATTTTATGTTATTTTTAAATAATATATGTTACTTATTTTGTTCTACTTTATGTTGCACATATTACAAATTTTGAGAGTCAATCAAAATTTGTATATACTTTTTAAGTATTTTAAATTGTTAATAGTTGAAGCAGCTGGAGAAATGATTTATTAGCTAGGGATAATATTGTAACTCTTATTAGTCGAAACAGACACGTCAATTGACAGTTGCCTTTAACAAATATTTATTTGAGGTAATATTCTAAATTCATAGCTAAAACAACAGAAAAAATAATTAAAAAATAACATAGTAAAATCAAATAGTTGAAGCAGACGATGAACAGTTGTATGCTTAAGCAAACAGTAATGTGCAACCATTATCCATAAATTTATCATGACAGTTACCTTTAGTTTTCTTTTTACCTTTTATTTGTAATTTTTGGATAAAACGTAAAAATTTGATTAAAGCTGAGATTGGTTTTGCGTAATTTTTGGATAAAACGTAAAAACTTGATTAAAGTTGAGATTGGTTTTGCGTTATATACGTGGAATGGTTGTTGCTTTCTTATTGATAGTTTGCATGGCACTGGTTGCATCAAGTTTTTAGATGCTGAGTCCCCAAGAGGCAATAAGTGAGCCATGTCGCCCTTATTCACCATAGTTGATCTTGTAGAATGAGTCCCATTGCTTGCTTTGATATGATATATAGTAGAGGATGGGATTCTATTGGGTATGTTTGAAGAAATTTGTGTCTCTCAAGGGCTTTGAATCAACAGTGATAGAGGAGAGAAGCTAAGAGCTGTCCCGGTTGGTTAAGAGAATGGAATAGTCTCCTCCTTGAAATAGACTAGCCTCTCTCTTTCATTAATAAGAAAAACTCAAATATGGGATTTGACAGAAGTAGTCTAATTTTGGCACAGTGTGAACCCAATAAAAAAGTAGGAAGAAGAAGAATAAGTGAGTATAGACAAGTGTTTGGTGCTCTATTCTCATCCTGCTTACCTACCTGCCTACAGTGACTCTCCAACGAAGTTGGTACATACTTGTGGTATTGGAGTTGGAGGCACATCCCATTAGTCAATATTATACAACAATTATGATAAGCACATTACATTGGATATGTCTACTATTGCCGTACACACAATTTCTTTGATTTTAACTTCATTATTTGGGATATTTTCATAAAGAGCTCAATTACAAAATGATCCTCACTTCATTAAATCTTTTAAACATACATGACTCGACAGAAATATTCACCCAAAGTAGGCCTAAATATATAGAGATATAAGATTGACGTTTCATACATATGGAAGCCTAGCTACAAGTCATTGGAAAAATAAAATACACAGTGAAGTAAACAATTGATGAGCATGCATGATTTTGGACGTATAATTGAAATACAAAAAATATATTTGTAGAAAAGGAAGAATGAATGTGGGCAGCAGAAGGTTGATGCGTGTATGAATTTGAAAATTCCTTTATTCAAACGCCCACCTAACCAAAATACACAGATTCACTGTGTGTGCCACGTACCCTCCAACTCTCTCTATATTCTTATAAATTTTGCTTCTTTTTTTTTATATAGAGAGGCTGGTAGCATGGCACTTTGCTGCTTTATTTTGTGCATAATGAACTCGTCATACTTGCCATATATCCAAGTATCTTTATATATTTACTTTTCAGAATCTCTCACTTCTTATTATGAGACTTGGTAAGACAAACAAAAGGTCAAATGCTTTGCATATCAGAAGATGACTAACCCACGATGACAACTTTTCAATACTTTTAGGTTGCCAAAACTAATAAATGCATTAAATGACAACTCATGACTTTCATCTCAACAAATGGTGGTTAGTGAAAAATTATATTATTAAATAAAATAGAGTAAAAATTAAAATAATTTAAAATTTTAGTCTGAATCATTACACTTATGAGTTTCATATTAAAATTTTTGACTCTGCCATGTGTGGTAATTAGGGGCGGAGCCACCATATTGCTAAGGGGTTCATCTGAATCTCCTTTGATGGAGAATTATATTATTTATACATTGTTAAAATTATTTCTTACGTATATATAATAAATGTTGAACTCTCCTTTTTTAGATTTCAAACTCCCTTAATTGAAATCACGGCTCTACGAGTAGTGGTAATGTACTAGTTACACAATTAGATTAGCATGGTACGCAATCGATCTAATTAAAGAATAAGAATTAATCTCTATCTGTACATATTATTACTATAATAGTAATGAAAAAGGCACCCATGTCAGCAAGCTGGTGACCTAAAACGCTGACACACACTCAGTATTAAATTTATTTCAGAAATTAAACGATCGAGTATGTATTATCCTTATTTATTTCATAAATTAATTGATGTGATCAACCCTATCGTATACTCCTAGTATAATATATTTATCTCCCAAGTATTAGCACATATATATAAGTTTCAAAGAGAAAGTGGTCCTGCATCCTCGTCTAGGGGCGAAGCTATATTCATCCAAGAGTGATTAGATTAACACTTTTCATCGAAAACTTTTTTAAATATATAGGTTAAATATAAATATTTTGATATATATCAATTGTTGAACACCTTTGATACAAAAATCTCCCATCCATGTTCTAAAAGTATGAACACGCTTGACAAAAATGTTGAATCCGCCACTGTCCTCATCAAATCAAATAATTATATAAATGTAATTAAGGGAATGCAACATGCTTCTTCTTCCTTATACTAATCGAAATGCATGTCTCATGCACCCAACAAAACAATACTATGTCCTCCTATTATTATTTTTAGACATTTTTGTTTTAAACGAAAAAGGTGTCCAACGGTAGAAGTTGTTAAAAATTCTACTTGACAGTTAACTGAAGGAATTAATAAGTAAAGGAATAGGTAGGCTAGCATCTGTCCATATATTGGACAAAATTTGGAAATATATGCATTGACAAATCCTACCAAACTAATTAAGTGTGATCTTCAAAGTCTTTATGTGCTGAAATTATAGTATTTATTTATTAATTATAATTGTTGTGTACTGATCTTGGTCTAATGGTAGGTAAGGTAACAAAGACTTATCTTTAGTAGTAATCAAATGACGTGTTTCTTTTTTGCATCATGATATAGATTTCAAAGTAATTATCACAATTCACATATACATGCACGCAAATGTCGTACATGCATTAACTATGTAGTATAATTTAATACGATGTTTGGTTTATAACTTATTAGAAGCCAACATAACTAATGTATGTTTAGGTTAGTTATGAGAGAATTAATATAATGCAGGATAGAAGCTGGAATGATTAAGTCCCATATATGTAATTCATATATTACTAATTCTAACTAGCTATCAATTAACGTATACTCTTATATTATTATTAAGTACCTTGCATCTTTCTGTTCATATCAAAATTATGTATCGAACTTGATACTGAAAATGGGACGATACTTGGTTAATTGGAAAATGGTATATGTATAAAAATCTTTAATTTATTTAGTGAGTATCTATATTTATTATGTGTTGTGGTCCTATTTAATATTGTTTTACGTATAATGAAGTAGCTAGTTTGACTTGAAAAGTAAATTGTTGCCTACTTTATCACATAGAAAATACCATACGTACATATGTTCAACTCCTTGTAAGTCTTAGATATATTACGTCCCCACCCCAACTAAACATATATAATGATGTGATGTTGTGTTGTATATAAATAGAGGAGAATTAGTGAAGAAGAAAGCATCATATATGTGTAGACAAAGAAACATCTTAAATTAATACTTATATATTATTTATCGATGGGAAAAGGGAGAGCACCATGCTGTGATAAGACTAAGGTGAAGAAGGGACCATGGAGTTGTGAAGAGGATCTCTCCCTCATCACTTTCATTCAGAAGCATGGTCACAAAAATTGGCGAGCACTCCCTAAACAAGCTGGTATCTAATTCTCATTCGATTTCTTCGTGTTGCATGATAAAAAATTATATATACTTCAAGCTACGTCTAAAATAGGTAGGGAAAAATCATGCACGATTTAGATAATTAAAGCATGAAGAGATCACTCATGTGAAAATTCGATAATTACGAGTTTGCAGCATGATCTAAAAACTATGAAGCTACCTGATTACCTCTTGTTTTACTGCTAATTTGTCATGTTTTATTTAATTAATTGTTGAGGTTGCATAAAATCTTATTTATGTATTTGATGGATTCATTGCTTTTATTTATAAAATTGATCAATCAGTTTCATTTTGCAAAAAATAGTTTGGAAAAAGCAAGCAGGCAGGTAATTACTTGTACAAAGTCATCAAATGTATGGTCCACTAAGATGACCATCCCACAAACTTGCACTATATCTTGATTAATTAAAAATATCTAATTTGTACTTGTTTGTTGATTTTTATAGGTCTATTGAGGTGTGGAAAGAGTTGCCGTTTGAGGTGGATTAATTACTTAAGACCTGATGTGAAGAGAGGAAATTTCACCCCTCAAGAAGAGGACACTATTATCAAATTGCATCAATCTTTTGGAAATAAGTACTACTTCATGAACACATTAAATATTATATTTGTTTAGTATGCTCAATAATATATCCTCTTATTCAAAGATCATTATCAATTTAATTGTCAGGTGGTCAAAGATTGCATCTCATTTGCCTGGAAGAACAGATAACGAGATTAAAAATGTATGGAATACACATTTGAAGAAACGACTCATGAGAACGTTACATAGTGAAGCAAAATTAGATGGTTCATGTGCTAATTCTCCTTCTTCTTCATCGTCAACATCAGTAGTATTGTCACATGCTGATACTATCAATGAGGGAGAATTGAAGAATGAAAAAGCCAATATGATAGCCGAGAAAGAAGAAACATCAAAATCTTGTTCTCCTACGTCTTCCTATGCCTCAAATCTCTCCAATTTGAGTCAAGTTCATGAGATTTCAAGTTCAAATAATGTGGATATGGATTGGATATTTCAGTTCAATGAGGAGCCTTTTTCAAGTACTACTACAAGAAAGGTGCATGATGGGATAATTGAAATTCCATTGGAATGTGATGTTGATATTTGGGATAAGTTAGACATTACATGCGCTTCTCCTCCTCCTCCTAATTCAGATAATCAGTCCAAACTGGATAATGAAGCGTCTCAGTTGGTTTGCCAAGGCTTATCCGAATTTGAATGTCAAAAGTGGTTCAAATACTTTGAAAAAGAATTATTGGGTGTCTAAGCCACACTATTATACTACTACATCCAGTTAATCAATTATTACGATCAAGTGCACTAATGCTAGTACTTCCTAACGAGGAAAATTTTATTTTGTGCCTCATACAATTTGTGACAATTGTCTGAGGCACAAAATAATAATTTAACTTCAGTCTTATTAGCTAGCTAGAGATTAATATACATTGAGGAGTATGGAGTTGGCAACCCTCTATGCTTTTTTTTTCTTTTCTATTTTAAGTTATTAAGAGTCCTCTGGTACGATATATCTAAGTTCAGAGTTTAAGATCTAGATTCTAATGTTAATAGTACTTGATTGTATAATTGTATATAATATAGAAAAATTAGTGTACGTAATTTAAATGTACGTTGTACCCAGAAGGTGTTGGAATAACCTGTTTCTTTCTATTTCTAAAGTAATTTCGAAGAATTTTATATTAATAGCATGATTTGATTAGCTAGAACAAAATTACAATGTATGTGTATAACTTAATTACTTTCTCATTTGACAAACTCAATTAATGAGTATATCTTTGAGCCTTAGTTTCTTGAGAAAAAGAAAATTATAAAAACTAAGGAAAGAGCAAATATAACATCAATATATATGTATGTGTCAAACCTAATCAATTTGCTTGGCCGTAATAGTAGTAAGAGTGAGTAGCACACAATTTTTTTTCCAACATATTGAATAATTAAATGATCATCCAAACATTTCGATTGATCAATTAAGCCTACTAATAACCCTTACTTCAATATGGATTGAATATTGACTTTCGTCACAACATGTATTCTTAGAGAATTGCATACAAACCGAAGTTAAATATGTCTACTTTCCTATGTCTGTGAGATCAAAACAAATTATATTAAAATAATATCAAATTTAAGCTACAAATATGCCGTGTTGAAGACCTAATTTGCTTTATCTTCAATATTGTGCAGCTATAAATTGAGTTTGATATTATTTTTATCATTTAAAAAATTAACCCATCCAATTAATGACCTAATGTGTTCGATTAATATTGTGAAGTTGAATATATAAAGATATATGAAAAATAATAATTGAGGGTCGTTTGATTGACTCAATTAAGCATAGAATTGAATATAAATAATACATATTTCATTAATATGATAGTAAAACAATTCTTAGATGTTTGATTGAAAGTATTTGACAACACAAAAAACGTTTTTAATTAGGCTACGTTATCATAATGAATCCGAACACCACGAAGAAGTGACTTTTTGTTAGAAAAAAATAGTTTGTTATACTAATAAGATAAAAATAAGTGACCAAATTGAAAGGGAAAAGAAGATCGGGGTCCATTTCTCAAGTTTTTAGGACGCCGGCGATTTAGATCGTTGATTAGCCAGGCGACCCTACTACTGGTAACTGGATAGTCGGCTTAGGGTTTGAGCGGAGGAAATTGTTCCTTCTCCGATACAGTTAATTCTCTTATGTTGTGAATTGAAATGGCGTCGGGGCTGATATCCGGGACACTCTTTGCCCATCGCCTTCTCAACTCTTCCACTTTCTTACTCTCCACCAAGCCCCGATTCTTTTCTGCTGCCCTTAATGTAAGTTACCTTAATTGCTTTCTCTTCGGGATTCATTACTGTCAATTACTTGATGACTTTGTTTCTGATTTGCTTAATTTATCTATTAAAGTATAAATGTCAGAAGAAAACATTCTACTCCCAAGCCGCACCGACCTATTTCTCTTACAAGGTGATGGCTTCTGTTACTTGTTGTATGGCTTCATCAAGGGCAACATTCTCAACACAAGCTGTATCCACCAATGAACCTGTTGTTTCAGTTGACTGGCTCCATGCAAACCTCAAAGAGCCTCATATAAAGGTGTGTCATTCAGCTTTTTACTTGTTGGTCCTTCCTATACAGATTCAAGCTTATTTAAGATGGTGATGCTGTTCAATATAGTCAATTAGGGGCAAAATATTTCTCTTCTAGCTCTTTTCCAATATTTTGAGAACTTAGATTTTTGTTTTTTTCCTTTTGCATAAAGGTATTGGATGCATCTTGGTACATGCCAAACGAGCAGAGAAACCCTCTTCAAGAGTATCAGGTGCTGACCCTCATTGATACCTATATAAATGGAGCTATTTTTTTCTCACTTGATGGAAAAACTAAGTGGAACCACTTCTATTTGAACAGGTTGCACATATTCCTGGAGCACTCTTCTTTGATGTAGATGGTATATCTGATCGTACTACAAATGTAAGACTTGTTCAAATTTTGTTTGTTCCTTTTGAGAATAGTTTGCTTCATAATGTAATCTCTCACATCATTAAACATCTAGTCTGGCATCAGTGTCTCTACCAAGCCTCCGTCCTCTCCTCGTTAAACTCATCAGTTTCTATAGTATCTATACCTAAGAGATGTTTCACCTAACTGTCCAACATGCTTTTGAGATTGATCACAACATCTTTTTATCTTATAAAAGCTTAATTTCTCTGTTAATATTACCAGTTGCCACATATGCTGCCATCTGAAGAAGCATTTGCAGCTGCTGTATCTGCTCTTGGAATCGAGAACAAAGATGGGGTTATTGTCTATGACGGGAAGGGCATCTTTAGTGCAGCTCGTGTATGGTGGTGAGTTAACTGATACTGCAAAAGGCAGATATGCACATTTTGTATGAATGACTAACAAATTACATAATGGATAATCAGGATGTTTCGAGTTTTTGGACATGACAGAGTTTGGGTTCTAGATGGTGGCTTGCCAAGATGGCGGGCTTCTGGATATGATGTCGAATCCAGTGCATCTGGTGACGCAATTTTGAAGGCTAGTGCTGCCAGTGAAGCAATAGAGAAAGTATATCAACGACAGGCGGTAAGTAAAGGTTTATTTCCTGCGAGCTTCATTTAATTGTATATCTTTAAAACAGAAAACTGCTGTGACAAAGTATCTTTCGTTAACCCTGGTAGCATGGCACCGTTGAAGAAATCAGAGTAGAATTTAGTGGTGGCAAGATCGCTGTGAAAAAGAATGCCCCCCTCCCCCCAGGTTCATTGGTACAAGCACAGAGTGTGAGTTGTGAGTGAGGTGCACGTCACTGAGTTCACATTGTTGGCCACTGCCCTTGGGGATTTCTCAGTTTTGAAAAAAGGTCGCATAAATCTAGTGTAACTTTAATGAGATAACTGTTTTCTTAAATATGTTTTTATCTTGATGAGGATAAATGCAAGTGGACAGGCCATGAGTTTCTTGAAAAATAAAAAATAATGAGAGAAGTTGCTGCCTTTACATAAGAACAATTAAAGTTGAAAACACGGGGCACTTATCTACTTGTTAATTGGGATCACCTGAAACTTTATGAAGGATTCGTTACCAGATGTAGATATGATGAGACTAAAGTCCCAACACAGGATGATTAGGAAATACTTATAGCTAGAGACACACTACTCCAAAGCCATGGTCTTAACCGGGGCAAAAAAAATATTATCAGAAAATTCTACTGCCAGCTGCTAGGTGATAAGGAGAGAGTGAGTTGGAATAATCTGATGTTTCAGAACAATTTAGACCAGAAGGCAGATTCATCTTTTTGCTTCATCTACAAAGCAGATTATTGACAGCAGACAAGCTAAATGGATAGGGATTGGATGTAGACACTAAATGTAGCCTGTGCCAACAACATGAGGAGACTAATGAACACTTGTTCGTCACGTATATGGTTTCGGCAAGTATCTGGGGAAGATTGCTGCGCTGGATATCAAAGCCTCCACCTACCAACAATACTTGGGGTCAAAATCTACAGGCATTGACAAAGCCAAAGGAAATCACAATCCGCACAACTGTTCAAACAAATTACACAGAATTCAGCTACCATTTATGGACAGAGAGAAACTGCAGAATCTTTGAGAACAAGAGTAAAGAGGGAGAGCAGATTGCCAGGGAGATAACAAATGATTGTTGTATGAGGGCACTGTTAGGACTTAGAAATCTGATCAGCAACTTTATGTTTAACTTAACTTTGGTATCTATAGTCTAGATTTTGATCTGATAGAAGTAGAAGGAGATGCAAGCTGCTTTGTAGTCTTGCTATCAGTTTCATAACGTCTATACTTTGGTGATTAATAGAAAATTTAATTACCAAAAAAAAGAGGGCGGCCACTGATTCTCTAACGGTCCATTGGTGTAAATCTAACATGAGGATTTATGTGGTAAAAGTTTAATACATCCTTTTCCTCTCGCGTTTGTGGTGGACAGTGCCAAAAGGAGTTTCAAGTAACTTAAGGCTTAATTATGAGGTGAAGCATCAACAATTAAACAATTTGTCAGTGTCCGCTTTCTTTAATGCTTTATTCTTTTCTGAAGAGTGAACTATTTGATGGTTGAGAGTATCCTGCAACATGAATGCTTTATTGTTTCCTGGAGAGGTGGGGTGAGTGAGTGAGGGATTGAGGTGTCTTAAACTTGGGCATGCCACACTACAAATGTCTTTTTAAGTACTCTTTTTAAGTAGGAAATTAAGAGTGTCCTTTTATTTATTTTTATATAACCACATTCCTTCTAGCTGTTGGAATTCTGCTATTAATATGTAAAAAATAATATTACCATAAGTACTTGTTGTTTGCAGGTTGCACCTATTACCTTTCAAACCAAGTTTCAGCCACATCTCGTCTGGTCTCTTGATCAGGTTTGTGTGCTTTCTCCTGCAGCTTTTGTCTGGAGCTGTGTAACCATACACATCTGAACTGGTGCTAATGGCATGGAAATCAATATTTAAGTTGTATTCTCTTCACCAGCACTCAATCACATTACTTCCTATTAGAGTGCAATTTAAAATTGATAGAGCCTGCACAAGACTTACAGATTGTAATGTAGTGTGTTTCAAATTGCGTGCATGCTCATTAATCCTTGGATCTCTTGTACAGTCATGTTCAGCCAAAAAAACACACCTACTTCCAGGGATGGAGCCATAGTGGTGGCTCTGGTAGAACCCAATAGCGTTGGCTCAAATCCTGTATTTGTGTTAAAAAAATTCATTTGATATGTACAAATAATTTATTCAGTACCCAGTAAATGAAAAAATATATTCGAGCTCAGAAGTTAGAAACCATTAACATAAAATCCTGGCTCCACCTCTGTCTACTTCCCTTGAGTGAGTTGTAAAACTCCACAAAGTTTGGAAGTAAATCTGGGCCATGGATTTTGGAGGTTTTTCTTTAGTGTATCTCTGTAACAAAACTTAGGTCTAAAGATTTTATAAGTGGCTGTAGTCCAACTAACAAATTTTCCATCCTTTTGCTATATTTGTCGAGCTGATTGAAATTTTTTTATTTACTTTTGGAAGTAAATGAATGCAATTTTTTGTTGTCAATAGTTCTTTTCGTATACTTCCATAGTTAGCAATTAAATATGTGATTTAATTGTCAATGCTTCTGCTTTTTGATGTGAAGCTGTAATCTTTATACGTCCAGGTTTGGAAGAACATTGAAGAGAAAGCATATCAGCATATAGATGCTCGATCCAAAGCTAGGTACTTTAGTTTGTGGGAGAATTAATTCTTACTATATGATGCACTACTAGCTAAACTAATTTTTTTTTCCAAATATTGTTTTGATGAGATGACACATGGGTCATTTAAGTAGTACTATTAGTTCTGGTTCCACAAACTTGGAGAAATGTAACCTAGTTTACAACATTATTCAAGACTTCAAGCTGATTATTCTCTCAACAATTTGTTCAATATGCAAGTAATATTGGTTCTGCACCTTGTCAAACAATGCGGAGTAAATAGTGGGCATGAGTAATATCTTTTTGCCATGTCTTGTAATTTATAAGTCCTAGTGGAGTTGTAGGTTGGGAAGAGATCTGTAGCATGTTCATGGTCTAATGCTCATAAATTTACCACATAGCCAATATAGATTCTTTTTCTTTTTTGGGGGGGGGGGGGTGTGGGGTGTTAAGGACATAGCTAATAGCCTAATATATATTTGTACATGAACACTTGTGCTCTGTAATGAAATGAACCATAATGTTTGTTGAATTAGGAATAAGATGATGTATCTATTGTTAGTACTCCCATTGTCCCATTATAGTTGTCAATTTAGATAATTAAAAGAGAATTAATTATCTTTTTCCAACTTTGCCCTTAGCATTAATTATTCTAGAATTAAGAGGTACATATACAAGTAAAAGTTTAATTATTTATAAGGGATGTATAAGTTAAACAACACGTCTAATTAATTTTTTCTTAAGAGTTGTGTCAAACCTTATCATGACAACTAAACTGGGATGGAGGGAGTAACACCCAAGATGGATTGAAAATCCATTTTCTAAAATTCATTGTACAGAGCTGAATTAGTTCTGATGTTCTGACTTTTGCTTGCCCCTTTTCAGGTTTGATGGTGCTGCACCAGAGCCTCGAAAAGGAATAAGAAGTGGTCATGTACCTGGGAGCAAGTGCATTCCTTTTTCACAGGTGAAGTTTTATTAGTAAAAGAGATGTGATTTTTCAAAATTTCTCTGTACTAAAATCCATTGTCTGCAGTGGAGGAATGAATAGGATTTCGATTTTAACCAGTTAGATTATTTGGTGAGGCATTTGATATTTTTTAATCTAATTTTGGAAGTTGATTTTAATCATTGGTACTTCAGATTATCCAGCACATGATATCACATGTTGATAGTGATTAAAAGCTATAACCCTCAACAGTATTACCACAGCGACCATGTGCAAGACCCTAAATAAGGACAAAATCCTGGTATAGAATTTGGGATTAACTTTATCCCATGTTTGGTTTGCTTTATTAGTTAATCCTGGTGTAACTTCACACTAAAATGGTGGGATTAGCTATACCATATAAAAGGTGGGATAGCTAATACCATGGGATATCCTACCATTGTACCAAACGACCCGTAAGGGTTTGATAGATGCTCTCTTCATATCTTCCAAGGTTACTGTGAGAACATTGGATTAACTGAATCCTACCTTCTGTTCATTCCTGGGTAGAAGAATGCTTGAAAAATAAACCATGCCTATCTTCATCCCCCATTAGGGGCACCTATTACACATTGCACCTTATTCCTAAGTGTGCGCTTCCTTACATGTTCTTGTTTCTTTTTACCAACAAAAACTTAAAAGATTATTCCTTGTTTCTGAATGTTGATCCCTACTCATTAATTCCTGGATTAATCTCTGTAATCATGTATGAGCTTACTATTTATTGAAGCCATTAATACAACCAAAGGTAATTATTCTGGCGCTATTTTTTTTTTTTTTTTAAATATTGATCCCTGCTGACTAGGTCCTTGATTAAGCTCTGTTATCATGTGTTCGTATCTGGTTCACTTTGGTGATTTCATACAGATGCTTGATGGCTCTCAGACACTATTACCTAATGAAGAGCTCAAGAAAAAATTTGATCAGGAAGGTAAGAACAGCTTCCCCTTGCTTGATGTACTTGCATAGGGAGAGTAAAATGTTAATGTATTTGCTGCATGTGTACAAAATTGGTTGTAGTACAGTCCCAAGTTTCATTGTAATGGTGAATTTGAAAGGGCATACCCTTTGAAATGAAGAGTGGATTTATATCATCCAACCTCATAATTTAGGCATCTTTGCATCTGGTCCTCTTTAACCATACGATAAATAATCTGACTTTCGCCATTGCTTGGATGATAACCTATTCTGCTGTAGGTATCTCTTTGGACAAACCTATAGTAACTTCCTGTGGCACTGGAGTAACAGCTTGCATACTTGCCTTGGTTAGTCGAACTTCCTATTTCTCTCATTCTGATGATCCTTGTATGACCAATTTCCTCTATCTGGGTTTTGATTTTGTGTTGGCGCGGAGGAGATTTTCAAACTTTGTTCATCTTTGTAGGGCCTCCATCGACTTGGGAAGACTGATGTTCCAGTCTATGATGGTTCGTGGACAGAATGGGGAGGGCATCCAGATGCACCAGTCTCCACATCTGAAGCATAGATTCTACATGCTTTTGACAAGTGCTTCTACATATGAGTTTACAAGGTCTACTTTGTTTAATTTCTTCTTGGTGAATATGACAGGAGGTGTTGTATCATGGAATAATGAAACAGTATGATATTCAGAGATAGTTATGACACATAAATACGTCCAGAGTCTCATAGGGTGGGAAGCCAAATGAGAGGGTCTGGAGATGAGTTGCCAATGGATTGTTATCCCGTCGGGACTTATTATGGTCTGGAGACAAGTTGGCAATGGATTGTTACCCTGTCAGGACTTATTGTTGCTTATTTGCAACACTGTTGGATGCTAGTAGTAGTAGGAAGGGGAAATGAGACCTAATTTTAATAGAGTGCCAGCTCGCCGGAAAATGTTGTTCAAAGGGGTTATCAGCCCATTTAAAAGGTCGAGGGGATATTGTTTCGCAATTATTATTGGTCATGTTGAATTTTTCTCATCTTTCATAAGCAACAAGCATGTGTCCTACTACTCATTTTTAAGGTATTGTTGCGCATTTCTGATATCTACATACGTATGTCTCATTATCTGTTGCGCAAACTGGATGAGATGCCCATTAGTCTTCAACAAGCAGTAAATTATTAAGCATATCGACGTTAACCAATAATAAATATTTGGATTTAGAAATGTGGCGTTGGCACGAGTGTGTCCCTTGCTCAAATTTCACTAGCACATGCAATTTTATGACAACGAAAGCAAGTACGTGCCTTTATTAAGTGCAATGTCAAAGATATGTTTTTGAACTTGCTAAACAGTTAAGAAAGTGAACGACAGGAGGGAGCATTTTCATTAGCGAAACGTCGTGTGTTTATCTATACATAATTGCGACTGTTGGTCACAACGTTTCAAGCAAAGAGTTGCGCGCTTTCTTTTAAAAGGCAAAGCCAGATAACTGCCACCGTTTCATTAAGCGCCTCTTTGACATTTATATATATTTGTATGCGCTACGCTAGTCTCATAAATACAATACAATTCATAGCTCTTGAGATTGTCGACTTATTAATCGTTTGTCAATGGCCGACGCTGATGTAAAATGCCTAGCGCAACCTGATAAGAAGATATTGAAGGACATTAATAATAATAATGTGGATGAGGATGATTCAAAGGTCAATATTATTGTTGAAGAAGAAGTTAGTACTGATGATTCAAAGGGCAATATTATTGTTGAAGAAGAAGTTCGTACTGGAGAAATTCACGAGGCGGTACAAAGCAGCAATGAACCTGCATCCAAAACACAAGTGGATCAACCGGATGAAGAGATCTCGACATGTAGGGATGACACTGATGAAGATGTGAAGGAGATGAATTATGATAAGGAAACAATGGAAGACCTTATATCAAAGCTTCATATTGATGTAGATCAATTACCTTTACCTACGATTGGTAAACAAGCCAAGAATGGTTCAAGCCCACTAAATAACTTGAGATGCCGAGGCCGCTCCACCTTATTATTGTTTTATCGTCTATGGAGAGATCACCTGCTCAAGAAACCACCACCGTCGCGTCCTCTCTAAATTAGATATGCTATGCCTGTTATCCCCCTTTAATTTTCCCCCCATTCCGTTTTTATGTAATCAAACTAGTGAATAGTATTATAGGTCCATTTGTACTTGTTGTTATATGTATAAAAGAAATAAGATAGATAGCCACAAATGATCGCGTGGCCTAATGGATAAGGCGCTCGCCTCCGGAGCGGGAGATTGTGGGTTCGAGTCCCATCGCGATCGCTGCCTCTTTTTTCCCCTTCTCGTGTATCTGCAAGCAAAATTTATGTTCAAATTCCTCCCTGCAAGGATGTTCAGGCAACACAAATGGTTGGAGGTTTATGGGGGGGCTCCATCGGTAGATGAAACACAACATCTCCAGGAGGATTGTAAACGTGACGGAGAAGAAGGAAACAGTTGTCGGTCATCTACCAAAATAACCTGCCCACAACACCGATCAACTGCAATTTAACGAATTTAAATTCTGCCTATTCTTTTCTATTATCTAATGTGTAAGCGGTTTCTACAAGACACAAGTTACCTTCCAATTGGTAATCATTTAAGCAGAACTTATAAGATTGCACTACTGTTTCTTCCAAGCATGAATAAACACCACATCTCCGTTCATCACATCAATTAGTACCAAAACTGGATACCTGATTTGAATCCAAGGATCTATCTACTTGAGATTATATATTTTTTCGAGCGGCATTTAGGGCACGGTCCTTTGATTCTCACAAGCCAAATCTGTCACCACAAAACCAATCGGTGGCCGACAGAAGAGCTCTAGAGCCCGTATAGAACCTCCTAATTGTTCATAGAGACAAAGTAGCCAGCAGAAGCGGCAAAATAAACACAAAAGCTCAGGGCATGCATAAAACTCCAATCCAAAAGAGGAAATTGACAACTAATTAGTTATTCACGTTATCAACCATGGAAGATTTTCTCTTATCACAAGAGAAAGTACCTCAATGAGGCCCAGAAAGTGCTTATTACAGTTTGATCCACAACATTACTGACTCTACAGATCAAAAGCCGCTCTAGATTAAAATCCAGAGATGAAAGCTAACAGAATGTGCAAAAAAAAAAAAAGAGGAGCAAGCTTGAGCATATATGCGGCTTAGGCGTCATCTAGGGCAAGCACCCCAGGAAGTTGTTTCCCCTCCAGAAGCTCCAAGCTAGCACCCCCACCAGTTGATATGTGGCTCATCTTCTCTGCAAGTCCTACCTTCTCAACCGCAGCTACAGAATCACCACCACCAATGATGGTTGTCACTCCCTTTCCGCTAAGCTCTGCCAGTTTCTTTGCAATAGCCTGGCAACAAAAAGAACATTAGATGAAATTGATTCCCAATGTCGAAATGAAAACATCTGCAATATCACTAGAAAATATTCCAAGTAGAATAACAACTCCTAAATCTACCAGCACAACTTAAGAAAATATCCATTTTTTACCTCCGTTCCAGCAGCAAACTGGTCAAACTCAAACACACCCATTGGTCCATTCCAAATGATAGTCTTGGTGGCATCCAATGCACTACCAAAGGACTTGATTGCATCAGGTCCAATATCTAATCCCATCCAGCCATCAGGAATTTCAGAGGCTGGAACAATCTGAAAGCACCAAAGAAAACCAAGACCCTAAAACAGATACTGCTACAAAAAGACATCTTCCAAATCATGAACGCAGTTAAACATATATAACAGTTAGTTCTTACTTTTCAAGATAGAATTGACCTAATAATGCATTTATACAGATGAGGGTCATACCTTGCTGTTCGCATCAGCAGCAAACTTGTCTGCAATCACTACATCAGTGGGAAGCAAAAGAGAAACCCCTTTTGTCTTTGCCTTCTCCATGAGAGATGTTGCCAAGTCAAGCTTGTCCTCCTCCACTAGTGATGATCCAACAGAATATCCTTGGGCCTTGAAGAAAGTAAAGATCATTCCTCCACCGAGCAATAACACGTCAACCTTCTCCAAGAGTGACTCTATAACACCAATCTTACTTGATACTTTTGAACCACCAACAATAGCAGCAAATGGCTTCTGTGGATTTGCCACAGCTCCAACAAGATAGTCAAGTTCCTACAAGCATTGATGATACAGGGTAAGCCAGCCAACCACAACATGGTGAAAGAGTTTATGCGAGTGCAGAAACTGCTGTATCATATTTAACCATCCAACCACATGAGCAACCCTCAAATTAATAATTCTTCCTAGAACTATGCATAACTCCTCTGCTTTTTGAAAATACTTTCCTCTATTTGACAGCCTAAAATCTTATATTAGTACCTTTTGCATAAGGAATCCAGCAACGGCTGGTTTCAAGACCTTAGCAACCCCTTCCGTGGAAGCATGGGCTCTATGAGCAGTCCCAAATGCATCATTGACGTACAAATCTGCAAGAGATGCCAACTTCTTGGCAAACTCAGGGTCATTCTTCTCCTCTTCTTTGTAAAATCGCACATTCTCCAGAAGCACAACTCCTCCTTCTGGTAGTTCAGCCACCAATTTCTCGACTTCTGGGCCAATTGAATCATTTGCCATCTTAACCTGAGCAAAATCAGCAAATAATAATCTTCTTAAATTGGACTAGAAGAAAGAATTGAGTCAACAGAGGATAAAAAGACAACAGCATACAGACCTCAACTCCCAATAGTTCTGAAAGTCTAGGCACAAGTGGCTTTAAGCTGTACTTTGGTGTGACACCTTTAGGGCGACCCTGACAAAAAATTGACAATCAGAGAAAACACAAATAATTTCCACTTGTTCAAAAAATTTCCTCAACCATGCAAAGACCAGAGTAACAAAGCCTAAATAGAACTTTCACAACTAGTGAAAATTCCAAAGATGACCAGAAAAAGAGAAACTAGTTTCTCAATCTTCTGAAGCTATCAGATCTCATCCCTCGAAGACAGACATCAAGAGCACCATTTATGCTTGGTATTGTGCTGTACAGCATCTCTCTTCTATATGAATGTATATTTATAGTTCCACTTTGGATACTTAGACAGATCCCACCCAGCCCTTCGAACTCGTACACCTTTCAACTTCAAAGGTTCTTTAACTTACTCATCTAATTGTCAAAAGCAGTATACCATCCATCCATAAGAATGAAAAACAAGAAGAAAGCGGGAAATCAAGTGCATGCTGCAGTGGTAACTTAAGTCTTGCAATACAAAGTTGTTAACCGGTACATGACCTAATGGAAAACAACAGATAAACGGTACGAACCCAAGATGTGACTTAGTATTGCTGACAAGAATGATGGAGAAAATAAAGGTATGACCTTTCTATTTGGTTTTAAAACAACAGATAAACGGTGTGAACCCAAGATGTGACTTAGTTGTTGCTGACAAGAATGATGGAGAAAATAAAGGTATGACCTTTCTATTTGGTTTTCTTATATGTATGTAATATCTGTGACAACTATCACAGCTAAATGAAAAGCTAGGCAAGTAAGTGGAGAAAATGATAAATGAACTTTACTTTGATCTGCAATGTCCTTGTAATACAATTTCTTGAACAAATTTACAAAACAAATGAAGCCACAAAACATAAGCTCTGGATACTGAAATTGATGAAAGCAAGCAAGCAAAGATACCCAGATTTAGAAAAGAGAGAGTAAAGCTTACAAGATGAGAGGCAAGGATGACTCTGGCACCATTTTGCATCAAGTACTTGATGGTAGGTACTGCAGCTCGGATTCTGGTGTCATCAGTGATTTTGAAGCTATCATCCAATGGAACATTGAGATCAACTCGGACGAATACTCTCTTCCCCTTCAGATCTGCTTCTTTCAGTGATCCCACACTCTTCTTCACAGCCATTCTTCAATCTGAAAAGCACTGACCTGTCTGAATAAACAAACACATCAGACGAGCTTTTGATGAAAAGAAAAAACCAGAGCTGAGGATCAGAAGCTCACCGTTAATTTCGTCGGAGAATTCAATGCTATGATGGGTGCGACGTCTAGAAGAGTTTGGAAAGGTGGAGGATGGTATAAATAGTAGATACCCTCGCGTTCTTCGCACTCGCTTTCCTTTCCGTGGCGCACATTGTTTAGGGCAATATTATGGGCTTGGGCTTGGGCTTCAGCCACGCCATCACTAATTTCTGTTTCTATTCCCGAAAAAGGAATGCCCCTGTATTGGACATCGTCTTTAATTTTTAACTCATTTTGCTGAAAACATCTCTAACATAAATAAAGAAAACAAAAATACTGTAATAAGAAAAAAGTTGTCGAAATTTTATGTAAGAAAAAGTAAAAAATTTCTAAAATTATATGTTGCAAAATTGATACTCCACAGGTGACAGGACAAAGTAAAGTTGTCTAAATCTTTGCCTTTAAAATTAACAAAGCAAATGAATTAAAAAATTAGGAGTTTCAACTTGTCTTTTTCTACAGAAAACCAAGCATGAAACGTCCAGATCCAGGCAGGCATCTTTTTTTAATTCGAATATTCCTGATGGTTGGTGGATTGAAGCCTAAACAAATAAGTGGTTCTCCATTTGATCCCCACTGTTATCATAGGCATAGCTATATCATAAGTATTATAATTCTTATTGGAACAAAGATGGAGAAGCAAGCTTGACCTCTCTAGGACTTGGACGGTATGGCTTCAATTCTTTCTCCAAAAGAAACTGTAATTTTTACCTAAAGGGATTCATTTTCTTAATTCCAATTCATAGAAAGTTATACTATCTCCAACTTCCTCCTAAAAATTGATCAATTTAATTTCACAAAGTAAAAACTTGTCACATGATAAGTTCCCCGACCGGACTGGATGAAAGCCACTGTATTTGCCTTTTCTGTGCAAAGATGCTTATTTTCATCACAAATTTCTCGTGTTCTTTCCTTGAAAGTTAATGTTCAAGTTCCAACAATAAAACGACTGGTTGTATATACTTTATCTTAGTAATTTAGATATGTGCTTCAATCAATGCTAATCTCACTTCCACAACAAATATGTCATGAGCCAGGAGGTGGCGTGTAATGCAAAAGTGAATATTAACACGCAGCATTAGTTTGTTCAGATGACAAATCTAAACAAGTTGAAGCAAATTTGTTCATGAAATTAAGCTGGTAGCTGTCTATAACTGATGATCTGATATACACGCCCTTTATTTAGACAAAGAACATACGTGGGGAAAAAAGAACCTTATATGGCAAGTATCACCTGAAAAATCTACAACATCAACTCGATGTTTCCCAACTGGAAATCACCACTGATTAAGGTAAGTTGACCCAAAAAAGAATTTAGTACAAATTGTTTTACACTGCAACAGGAGCATCTGCTTCATCTAGAGCTATGACACCAGGGAGCACCTTTCCTTCCAGTAGCTCCAAACTGGCACCACCACCAGTGGATATGTGGCTCATCACGCTAGCAACTCCAACTTTCTCAACGGCTGCAACAGAGTCTCCACCTCCAATGATAGTGGTCACTCCTTTCCCACTTAGGTCTGCTAGCTTCTTTGCAATTGCCTATCACCACAATAGCATGCTTGTTATTATTTACTCTTCGGTTACAGAATCAACTGTATCGGAATGTAAGACAAACACCAGAATAATTAGAATAATAAATTCACACACTAAATAACATATTAAACCAGCTTATTCCTCCTTTAAAATTTAAAATCCAGGTAAAACCAGCTTTATTCCCTTTCTGTTTCTTTTATAGAACTCAGCATATGGTAAAAGTAATATGAAGGGAAGAATGGTAATTGGTACCTCTGTTCCAGCAGCAAACTTGTCAAATTCAAACACCCCCATAGGTCCATTCCAGATTACTGTTTTTGTGGAATCCAAAGCATCATTGAAAGTCTTGACAGAGTCTGGTCCAATGTCTAATCCCATCCAACCATCTGGGATAGCAGATGCCGGCACAATCTGGAGTAATCAAAGCAAAATTGTATTTTCAACACAATCCATAAGTAACAAACTCTGATATCAAGTGTCAATTACAGTGCAGGTGCAAGATTGAAGTCCAAAGAATCTCAAGAGATAAAAGCTCTCAGGTTAGATAGGTTTATATGAGAAAAGCTTAGCATGCAAACCTTGCTGTTTGCATCAGGAGCAAATTTATCTGCAATCACAACATCAGATGGTAACAAGAGACTGACTCCTTTTGCCTTGGCCTTCTCCAGGAGTGATGTAGCAAGATCTAGTTTGTCTTCCTCAACCAAGGAGGAACCAACTGAAAGACCCTGAGCCTTGTAGAAGGTAAAAATCATTCCTCCACCCAAAAGCAATACATCACATTTCTCCAGAAGTGATTCAATGACTCCAATCTTGGATGAAACCTTTGAACCGCCCACAATAGCAGCAAATGGCCTCTTTGGATTTGAAACTGCTCCAACCAAATAGTCCAATTCCTGAACAGATGAAAGAACAGTTAGATTGCTCACAAGTGCAGTTTGCAGTAGATTCATTTTATGATGGCCCATTAGTTTGTCAAAAAAGACAATCAAGTAAGCCTAACCTTTTGTAAAAGGAAACCTGCTACAGAAGGCTTCAAAAATTTAGTAACTCCCTCTGTAGAGGCATGTGCTCTATGAGCTGTACCAAAGGCATCATTCACATAAAGATCTGCCAATGATGCAAGTTTCTTTGCAAACTCAGGTTCATTCTTCTCTTCCTCCTTGTAGAATCTTACATTCTCAAGAAGAAGAACACCGCCCTCTGGAAGTGAATCAACCAACTTCTCAACTTCTGGACCAATGCAGTCATCAGCCTTGACAACCTGTTAGTCAATAGAACAATCAATTAGATCATCACCTTTTGATCAATCAATTTATCTTCTTGTATGAGAAAAGAATTAAAATTGCATACCTGGATTCCAAGCAGTTCAGATAGCCTGGGGACAAGTGGTGCTAAACTGTATTTAGGAGTGACTCCCTTTGGCCTTCCCTGAAATTTCACCAAGGAATATAAATAAAAGTTGACATATCCTGACTAGTTTACAAAATGTGGAAGAAGAAAAAAATTAAACAAGATATGACAGGAGCACAACATTGAAGGGACTATATTGTGAAAGGCTTTGAGAATTTGACCAAATTCTAGATAAACTAATCATCCATATACACGCAATAAGTTAAATTTCAGTTCCAAGTTGTTCCTGCATTTTATAATAACTGAAAAAGGCAGAGACTTTGAGGAGAAAATTCTGTTTAGAAAGCAAAACACACAAGAAAGAGAAAGATGTAGGGGTTACTGACCAAGTGACTGGAGAGAATAACTTTAGCCCCATTGGCAATCAAGTGTTTGATTGTTGGGACGGCAGCTCTAATCCTAGTGTCATCGGTAATGTTCTGAGCATCATCAAGTGGGACATTCAAATCTGCCCTGACGAAGACTTTCTTGCCCTTCAAATCGGTAGAGCTGAGGTCTCCAACGCTCTTCTTGGCCATGGATACAACGGCCCTGACAGGGTTGGAGGAGCCTCGTCCCTTGAGTGATCGGAGCTTGGCTGCGACGTGGTTGGTGAAGAGAGGATCAGCGACGGCGACGGCGAAGCCGAGGCGGCGGATAGGAGTTTTGAGTAGGAATCGAGCAGAATGGGTTGAAGCCCTGTTGGTGGTAGAGGATGATGTGGTGGGGATGCCGCAGAAAGTGTGGGAAGCTGTAGCTGATGCCATATCTCTTCTCTCTTCTCTCTGTGTGTGTTACGGCAAAAGCAGAGAGTGTCAAGGAAGAGATGTATTATAGTAATGGAGGCAGTGGAGGAATGAGGTTGGAAATGACCGAAAAGAGGATTTTTCTTATCGTTGAGTTGGGGCTCAGGTTTTATTTCCTCTTTTTTATTCATTGGCCCAAACATATCACAAAATCCAATTCACAAATACATTCCAACCACAATTTTGCTACACAAATCAACAATTTTAGTGGTTAATTGGCTTCTTATGAATATCAACTAATATATTTTGACTTCATTAATACTAGGAAATTTGCAACATAATATTAGAGTTATATGAGTATTTGACCCCTCTTAATCTCAAATGAAGGAAATAATCAATATTCCTACAATAAGGATAACTAATATTGTAGGAATTAATCACTTCACTCGCTTTTTAATGCTTATTGGATAATAAATTTATTATTTTTTAAAAATATCAATAAGAGATCATCATGATAAATTTACTTGTGAAATATCAATGCTTGCAAGCCCTTTTCATAGATTTCTCGATTTCATTTAATATTGGCATTTCATCTCAATTGAGTATTATTTAAAATCATAGATTGAATATCTAATATCTATATAAAGTTTTTGGATGTATTAAGTTTAATTCTATATGATGTTACTTGTTACTAAGTTTTAATAGATGCATTTTTAATTATTTCGCCAGACAACATATTTTAAAGTGATGATATAAAATTTATATTTATTTCATGAATTTGTTGATTAAGATGATTGTTCAATACGAAGTTATAATTAGTTTTTGCTTATTATACTTTTTAAAATTATGTGCTACATATGATTCGAATATATTGACATAAATTTATAAACAAATAATTGTAAATTAAATATTTCTAAGTTAAAACAATGTATTAATCTCTTGATTTTTGAACAGTTAAACAAGAGGCTGTACGTAGAAGAGTAAAAGTTGGGTTTTCTTTGGAATATTACGTCGCCGGATGTTGGTCGGAAAACCGGAATAGGATGAGGCCACTTGTTTTTTCTGGCGTGCATCGCCCGAATTCCGGCATAGCTCATTTCACCTTTCACCCAAATGCTTCTACTTACGACAGAAAAGGGGGTCGTCATCACCTAAAGATTCGAGCTTTAAGGGAGTGGCAAGAATATGAGCAAGCAGTTAAGGACAAAGACCTGTCTCGAGCTCTCCGCTTCTTGAGAGAAGACTCTAAGGACTCGTCAATCCAGCCCTCGGTTTGGTCTCCGATGGAAAGAGACTGGCAGGTTTTAGATACATGCTTGAATGCCGATGATATGAGGCTTGTTGGGAGTGCTTATGCTTTTCTCAAGGACAAAGATCTCTTACCCAATTTCGGCAAATATAGCACTATTGGTGAACCCTTCATTTTGTTAATTTTAACCTGTTCTTTTTTTAGTCCCTAAATCCTTATTAGCTAAACTGTTTCTTCTGATTTAGACTCAAAGTGACTGTCTTGTTGCGAAGAGTTTGATTTTTTGCCAGTTGTTGAACATCCTCTGCCAGCCTATAATTAGAAATGGAAAGCGATCCCTGAATCATTTTGCTTTTATCAGCATAGAGTATTCGTTAATCAAGGAATTTCCAGGATACTAAATTTATGTTCTACCAATTCTTTCATTAGCCACATTAGGGGGCATAATTAGTAATGAGAATGTTTGTTTTAGTTCAGTTGTCAATTTTGTGCACACGGAGTTACGAAATGCTGAATGATGGATTATGGTTGATGGAACCTCGATCAAATGATGTTGCTTGCCGTAGGTTTGTGCTAGGGACTTAATCTTGCAGTTACTAATCTGCATTAGAGTCTCGCAGTTATTTTGGAGGTAACTGCTTACCAGAAGCAGTGGTTAATGACTATTACAAACGATGAGAGACTAAATGATAGAGTGAATAGCATCTAAGGGGGAGTAGAAGCTTAACTTTTTTGTTGTTATGCATGTGCTTTTGGGGCATCATTAAGCCAGACTTCTGGATGGAGCCCAAATCTTTTTGTCATTTCACCCATTTCTATCCTAGGAACCAACACATACAATTCTGAATAGGCCATGGTAAAGCAGTTGAGGTTACGGAATCTCCAAGCTCCTCATTTTTAATGAAGTGTGAGAATATTTCATCAATGTCTTATTGATGAAGTGCTTTATCTATTCTATTTCCACGTTGACATTTTTGAGTTAATTTTCTGAAAGTTGCTGACTTCATATCATTAATGTGTGGAACACAGAGTGAACTTTCTTCTTTTTCCATATTTAAAGATATGCCTTGCTTTATCAAAAAGGAAAAATAAAAAAACAGAACTCCATGTTGGAGTCGCGTGTAAACAGAGAGAAGAGAGAGAGAGTCATATATGTGTGTATATTGCCTTCAGCTACTTCACTAAACTATAAAGCTGAAACCTTACTTCTGTATAAATTAAGGAGCTAAGTATTCGATTTTTGCTGACCAATAATTATGCTATCATTGATTATCCCACATTCCAAAAGACTTCACGTTAATATCACCATTATGCAATATTCTTTGTCACAAATTCTGACAACATTGCCTATATCTGCAGTTCTAGAAGGGCCACGGGATGTCACGCCAACCGTCTTAAAGTCATCAACTGGTTTAGATGGTCAGTGCTCATACATATCACCACTCTGAAGCACCTAAATTGATTCAACTTGCACGTTTTCATGGAATATTTGGCAGAATAATCTGGTTTTTGCTTTTGCTGGCTTTCTTTAGGAGAAGATGACTGATTTAGTAACATATTTTTTAACACTTCTGTAGTTCAGTGACCAAACTTTCGCCAAAGAAGTGGGGTCTTTCTGGAACATCTAGCTTTCTTTTGGCTACGTTGTTTGCTGGAGTCTCGTTTCTGCTGAATCAAGGAATAGATATTAGGCCTAACATTGCTGCAGTCTTGGGGCTTGCCATGCTAGATGCTATATTACTTGGTGGTACCTGCTTAGCACAAATCTCCAGCTTCTGGCCTCCCTACAAGCGTCGAATTTGTGTTCATGAAGCAGGCCATCTCCTTGTTGGTAAACCATATTTCTGCAAACATTTGACAGAATTTACTGCAATAGAATGAAAGAACTTCAGAATTTGATTCATCCATCTTGTAGAGATTAAGTTAGGATTATCTGTACTTCTGGATATTAAGTTCGATGCGATGACTTGCCATAGATATCATCAGCTGTTTACCCAACACCAGCTGCTCAGAATATCAGTCTTGGCCTTTCTTTACCATCAGTCTTTATTGTCTGTAACACTCGATGGAACGTAAAATTGTAAACCTAACCTACCTCTTATAGTAATTCATTTATCGATTGATATGTCTGCAGCATACCTGATGGGTTGTCCAATTCGTGGTGTAATTTTAGACCCAATTGTTGCAATGCAGATGGGCATTCAAGGACAGGTATGTCACTGTAGATCCTTCTTATTGTCTCCTTTGTTCAGAGTGTGAAGCTGGACCACTTGTTAAAATAACAGCCAACAAAGACAGTAATTACATAGATAACTGCTCCTCCCCTTCTCCTTAAGTCTTTAAGGTGAGCAGATGGGAATTCAAGACATTTGTTTCTGACTGAACATGCACAAACAGTATTCCATCAGATGCCACACTCTGTAGAACAATTTAATTCATGACATGGTACAACCTTTTCTAAATTTTCTGACTTCACTTGTGGGATTACACTTGGTATGTTCTTGTTGTTGTGCCTAGAAGCTTTTACACTCTTTGAGAGGACAAGTTGTAGAACAAGTATCAGCTATGTGTCAGCATAGACTCTTGCAGTTGTCTTGTCAGTATTTGTCTATAGAATAGGGGTTGAATGGTGTATAAATAATTTCTTTTCATGGCACAGTGCAACATAATTATGTAGGCATCCCTCATATTTTCCTTTTCCTCAGTAGTGGCTGTCCTTATTCTATGAGAAGAATTTATAATTTAAACAGTGAGATCTTTAGCTTCTTATTTTCTTGGAAATCAATGTCGTCCTCCACACATAAGGCTGTGGTCCTATTTTAGAACTATTTGAACAGTTAAAATTTGCTCAGTTTGGCTTGTGATCTTCTTCTATTTTTCTTTCATGCAGGCAGGGACGCAGTTTTGGGATGAAAAGCTTGAAAATGAGCTTGCTAAAGGCCAGTTAAGTGGTACCACGTTTGACAGGTGGATTTTCTAGTCAGTCATTTTGCTTACAATTATTCTGTGGACGAAATACATTTCTATCCTGGAATCAGCTCTCTGGATTTTCTGCAAGCCACATATTTAGTTCTTTACACAAAGTCTCGTCAAATCTCCATTAAAAAGGAGATCAAAAAACCTTTTTTGACTATTTTGTTTGCTGCAGTTTCCTGCACCAAGGTTATTAAAAATAAAATTGTCAGGTACTGCATGGTTCTATTTGCTGGGATTGCAGCTGAAGCGCTGATATATGGAGAGGCTGAAGGTGGAGAAAATGATGAAAATCTCTTCCGAAGCATCAGTGTTCTTCTGGAACCCCCACTCTCTGTGGCACAGGTCTTTCTCTGGTTAAAGTTGCTTGTCTAGTAACTCTTTACTTTTATAATGCAACATTTGAGTTTTTCAAACAGATGTCAAATCAAGCTAGGTGGTCGGTGTTGCAATCTTATAATCTGCTGAAATGGCACAACCAAGCACATCGAGCTGCTGTAAAAGCTATTGAGAATGGATGCAGTCTGAGCATAGTCATTAAAAAAATTGAAGAAGCCATGTCTCTCAAAAAATAAAACTCAGAAAGCAGAAATATGTTGTACTAGAAGAGGTGATTCTTAACCCCCCTTATTCTGCAAAGTCAGGATGCTACTTGCTCATATATGAATGTAAACTAAGAATCATTTTTTGGACAATTAAATGCAGGATGTGCTGAGGCATTTAGCTGTAAGGAGAACATAGATTCCTAGTGTGCTGAGGTACTTGGCTAAGCATGCATACTGCTATGAAATGCCTCAACTGGAGCTTGCATAAAAGGAATTGAAGGCTCTTGGGCCCATAAGATGCCTGACCTTTGATCTTGCAGCGTGATAGTTCCTCATAAGAAACATGCTATTTTTCTATGATTTTTAGGTGAGCAACTCTTTGCTGCGAGCTTAGGAGCAGAATCTTAAAGTTAGGGAATAGAGCGAATCCTGCATCTAGTATCCTTTGATAAAGATGTTCCATGCAAATACTTAGCTTATCTTTCCATAAAGGGGGAGAATGTTGTGTGACAAAGGGTAGCTATGAAAAGAAAAGTCATTGTAATTTCGTTTTGTCGAGTGTAAACTATTAAGCTCACTCAATCTTTTAAACAGAAGCAGTCAAGCAAAGACCTATTTGAACTTTAATTTGCTGAAAAGAATCCTTGGATATTTACAACGGAGGTTGAGGAGGGAAGATATTTATCTTTTTCAACCCAACATACTGCTACCAACGCCTTCTCACAGTTTCAAGGCAACAGCCAAATGAAGGCTGCTAGTCAATTGGTATCTGTTGGGGACTTTTTTCTTTTTCCTTTTTCCTTTAATCGTCCCTTGCAACCCATATTTTCAGCTATAGAATGTCATTTCATTGAATGTTTTATCACAGTTAAACTATTTATTTCCGTTTCTAAAAGAAGTACTTGATATAATTCTGCCTTGTGTCATTACGAGTGTCTTAGCCTGATGACGGGATTGCGAATAGTAGGAAAGGTAGAACGATCCCCTCCAGTATCCTTCAATGGGGTGCTGATTTTTCGCCTCGCGTCTTACTACAAATTAATGGACAAGACTTCTTTAAATTTAGAACTGACTTAATCATGGTTCTGTATTCCCTTTCTCCAACCCGCAGCAGACTAGCCTGGACATGAAAGGGAAAACCTCACGGCAATTTTTTTCCTTAAACGTGCCCGGGCACTTGTCACCTGTCGGGTATCTGTCTTTATTGACTGGTACACACACCAAAAAAAGAAAAAAAGATAGTACTAACTTAACCAGCTGAGGGTCTCTTCTAATTGCTTAAACTGCTAATAAGCTCGTTTCCAATTGTCTAGTATATGTATTTAAATGTATGTCAATGGGCACTAGCCAGAAACAATAGTAGATTTATTCAACAAGTTCCTTGCTGCCACTGCACTTTAATTGCTCCCATGCACTGTATAGCTGATAAACTCAAAGCTTGCTGGGAGGAATTCCTACTGGCGCATTTCTTGATTTCTTCTCGACTGTTCGAGATAGCTCTTTAACTGCATCTTTAGGTAGATGTCGAGGTCTGCTAAGCCAGAGTCCTCCATCAACAGGCATGATGGTTCCGTTGATATATTTGCCTGTATACACAGGAAGCATACGCAAGAAAAAAAAAGCAGGTTACTACAAGCAAGAAGCAAATTGTGGGTTTCTAATTTGAAGTCTTGATTTAGCCAAAACTGTAAGTAGAGTGGATGTTCCACACTGATGCACTAAATGAATGCCCGATTCGGGAAATATGCGCACTCTTTTAGGGGAAATAGAATGTTTAATGAGCTTTCTTCAACTGCCCTGTGTATTAACATTTTAAAACCAATACAAATTGAGGAAACATAGCAGTAATAGCAGGTTTACGAACATGGTAAGCACTTAGAAGTATGGCACACCATTATCTCACAGTAAAAACAGAAGATCGCTGAACAAGTTCTGCAGAAGCCAACAATAAGAGAGCACAACCTCCTTTTTTTTTTCCTGAAAATAAAAGACCACAACCTGTTTTAAGCACAGGATAAGCAAGGGTTGCTCTCTCTCCCTCGTTTTCATTGGAAGCAGGAGCCAGTTCAGGATGTATATTGGCAGCTTCGAAACCAACATAGCTGCATCATTGCTCTATTGAAGCAGCATGTAAGGTTCTTTAGCTTACCTATACTAATGAATTTTCACATACATATTCAAGGTCAGTTCTAAAAGCAATGTATTCGGATATGAACTTCTGCACACATTCAAGACCAGAGCTAAAAGTAGTTTGGTTTAAAAAAGGAATACAATGTAGAAGTGGTAGTCAGAGTCAAGTCAGTCTGAACATCCAGTGCAGAGAAAAAAGAGTGGAAAAGTGAGTCCTCATTTGCAAATTCCACAAGGAACAGGAAGAGAGATGCCACAAGTGGATAGGAAGAACTGACAATAGCTGGTCATAACAAAAAACTGACACTAACTTGTCACATCAGTAGTGAACTTGGACATGCACATGGTGGTGAGGCAAGAGCAGGGAGTAGAGGTGGAAAATGTCTGTCACCTAGGAAGGAAAATGTTCTCCATGAAAATATTTTTTTGCAAAACTAGTGAGTTTCTTATTTATTTTCCAATGTTTGATAAGTAAGCAAGAAAATATCATCCCAAAAGCATTTATATGTAATCTAGCAAAACACTATTGTGGTGGGAGGGGGTGGGGTGTGGAGCCTTGGGGGTGGGATGGTCAAGGGTTGGGGGTTGAGATGTTAGGTGGTGGGGAGGAGCTTAAAATGCCACTTATGGAACTTGTTTCCCTAATTCCATTAACAAAGCCATTTTTCCTCTTGTTTAAGGAACTTGTTTTCCTAGAGAAAATGTTTTTCAAAGCTTTTGTCCAGCCAAACTTGGAAAACTTTTCCAGAAAATATTTTCCCCCATATCAAACACACTCCGAGTATGAACCATTGTCACTAATGCTGAGATGCATCTATATCAATTTATATTTAATATCTTAAAATTCATCTAGATCATAAATATTAAGATGACCAATTAAAATTAACACACAGTAGTACTACTTCGGTGCAAGCCAAAAAGCATCAGGTACCAACCAGCATCTGACGCAAGGTACAGAGCAGCCATAGCAATATCATATTTCTCCCCAAGTTTGTACAGAGGCATGTATTCTCTGCTCTTATTGCTTATCTCTTCTGGTCCAAGTTTACGCATGCCAGCAGTATCACCTATAGGGCCTGGTGCAATACCGTTGACCCTAATATCATAGTCTGTGCCCCACTCTAGAGCCAAATTTCTAGTGACTGCATCAACAGCAGCCTGTACAGAGAGATGACGTAAATGGGAATTATAAATAACAAAATAAAAATGAACACAAACTATGCTTGAAGCAAAAGTATCAAACCTTGGCAGCAGCTACATGGATTTGATACCAAGATGCAGTGTAATGCAAAGTAGCACTGATGTTCAATATCAATCCACCAGACGTCGAACTCCTCCCTGGTCCCCCTTTCTTGATATAGTTATGTGCTTCATGGCACATAGTGAATGTACCAACAGAATCAATATCTAGTACTGCAAAAGCCATCAAGAGCACACAAAAAGAATCAGTATGCAATCTGTGAAAGCCTTCCCCCCTCACTTCAAATTAAAGAGAGGAAGGTGACTTGCTATCCTCTTTTTCTACAAACACTCCCCTCACTCAACCTCCTTTCCATACCTTCTCAAGAAGCTTCCCTAAGCCTAAGAGATCAATTGAGAAACAGACGATAAACTTTCCTCTTCTACTCTTGTTTTAGGAAAATAGAGTAAGACAAGCTGATAACACAGAAGGTTTTGAAAGGAATTTTTCACTCATGACAAAGCAGTTTCTGTAACCAACTTCTCAGCCTTTGAACCTTGAATCACCTTCAAGATAGATACTAGCCATCATTAAGAAGACAGCTAGAATTTAATAGAGCTGAATCTAACGATTTTTAAGTGAAGTTACCCACTTGAACAAAATATCACCTAAAACACCAAGGGTTAAACATTCAGAATGGCTGTGATTAAGTGAAGGTCTTAAGAAAGCTGTCATGAATGTAATAAGTAGTTGTTATCAAATCATGTTTGTTTTTCCTTTCCTTCCTACTTGAATGAGATTTGTTTTAGAAGGTTCAGTTGAGTGTTAGAAAATAAGAAACTAAAGAATCTATTCACAATCCTTATGAAACAAACCTGTCCTGAAGCCATTAGGGGACAAATCCTCAGGAGACACAAGGAAATTGCCAGCTGCAGCATTAACAAGAATGTCAAGCTTCCCGAATTGCTGGACAGTTAACTCTACAACTCTTTTTGCATCTTCTTGCTTCCGTACGTCCCCCTGAAGGCCAATTGCCTGGCGATGTGCAATGGAAACAAAAGGAAGGTTAGACAAGATTATCACAAGTGAAGCAGCAGGGCAGTGCTTAAAAACGAGGTGGTATTCTCTAGCTACCCCTCTGTTGTTTGATGGTACATGAAAGAAATATGAGCTATAAATACTTAAGCTTAATATATGTAACACGCCAAAAGAAGCCGTAGTTCTATGTCATGACATTCCTATAAGAACATGTTGTTAAGGACAAAATGAAAATGTCAACATTATAAAATGGTTTCTAAAATAAAATGATGTTTAGAGCGAACCAAGAAGGGATAGTATATGAAAAGGATAATGCCAGCTGACAGTCAATTAGCTATTAGTTAGAACTCAAGCAGTTATTGGTTTGTTAGTTTAAATACGTCGTTAGGTTGGTAATGTTAGTACTGAATAGTCACACCGTTGTGTTCATTTTCTAACTTAATCGGGGGGATCAACAGAAACTGTGGATGAAGCGGTTTAGGGTAAATCAAAATGAGTTTTTGATTGAATGATGTGATAGGTAAGGTGATTGTGTAATTAGTGCATGTAATCAATTAAAATGATACAAAGTGATTAAGAAATTACCGGAATACCAAAGGATTGAAGGTAGGAGACGGCGGAGTCGAGGACGGCCTTGCGGCGGCCCATGATGGCAACGGAGGCACCATGTTTCCCGAACTGAGTGGAGATCTCAAGACCGATGCCGGAACCGCCTCCGGTCAATAGTGCTACTTTCCCTTTGAGTATGTCCGACTTGAAAGGAGAAGCAGACTCCATTATCCTCCTCTTTCAATTAAGTAAATTTGTGTTTCTCTTTGTCTTTGCGTGTTTGGTCTTATAACGAACTACTTGCATTAGTTCTGATGTGTTGTGTCCACGGCCAGCCGTCTCGTGATTCTCACCACACAATGATTTAACTTTTAATAATAAAATTAAGCCCTACCTAGTTACTACTCTCTTTTTTTAAAATCATATTGCGTGTTTGGTCCACACAATAATTTAATGATACCTAATTACTATTTTTTTAAAGCAAATCAAACTACAATAAATTAGTAGTAGTATGTATTTAACAAACGACCCATTCCTTGGGATACTTTTTGACTTATTTCATCATCTTAGTCCATTGTCTCGTCCAACTTAGCTGCTTCTAGCAGAGAAACTAGAGGCTGCACCAAACCATTCCCTATGTGGAGTTTTCCAAATTCTAGAGTTTGCACATCTGGGGCATTGTTGAAGATAGGATTGAAGAACCGTAAGAGCTCCAGGGACAAGTTAGAGGTAAGATTGAGGGAGGATTTAATTAGAGAGCACAGCATCTCTCAAGACCATTCTTCAAGATTAGGACGCCAGCCACAATGCCCACTGTTGGATACCCAACTTATGTGGAATCTCTATTTAGCTGAAAGCACAGGAAAGAAGCGTCTTGAACTTAAAGAAGATGCTTTCTGATAATAATAATAGACCTTCCAGGTATAGAATGTTGCACTAAATCAATTAATTCCTTCCTTATAGCACAACTCCGAAAAGCAGCACATTTTCGTTAATGCGAAATCCCAAGGACACAGGTGCAAAACTCAGCAGAAACGCTGCAACTCAAAAGACAACAAAATGGGCCGTGAATTTTTCAAAGGTGACATGTATAACGATTAGCATGCAAAAAGGGTATTGTGAATGAATATAAGATCTATTTTCTTGCTTTTCCCGAACAAGATATACGCAAATATAAGTAACTCTCCCTGATACAAAAGTGATCCTCATATCTAGAGCAATTGATTATATAACTGCCTGAGCATTATGCTTGTTTCTTCGACAAAATGAATTAATTTCCACATAAACAAATGGAAGGTAAACGACTATTATTTAGATGCCTTGTGACCGGTAGGTTTGTTCTGGGCAGCAGACGACAATAACCGTAATCGACTAGCAATTTCTGTAAAAGAGGGCCTAGATGCAGGATTTGGGGCCCAGCATTGCTCCATCAAGCACCTCCATTCTGAATCACAGTAGCTAGGAATTGTTGGCCTCAGAGTATTGTTCACAATACCTCCTGCACGCAAGGAAGATTGTATCAGAATGACTAGCCTGACAAAATAGCAGATCCACAAAAGAATACAACTGTTGGAACTATGAATTGGAACAACAGTCTCAATCCTTTACATAATTTGAGATTATCACTTCCTTCCATTAATCAATAAGACTCCAAAAGAGACACACACAATAAGCTTTTATTGTGACGTCTTAGATACTTTACTCCCATTCCCCTCTCTCTTCATCTTTCATAATAGTGGACCATCTAACTAAATGTATTTTCCCCCTTCCACAATTTTCTTCCCATAAGAAATCACCCTTCAACATGATTCTTTCTTCTCCGCCTTTGTTAGGACTGGAATTAGAGATATAGCATATGTTTGAATACCATTGTCATCCCATACATTATTTATTACAGTCAATCTCCCACCAAATGACAAGTTCTGCCTTTTCCAAGGTGCTGACATCTATTCCATAGGATTTTCCTTATTCAAAACAATGAATCTAAACAAATAGAATCTAGACATGTATACTCTTGATAATGTAATAGGCCTCCTCAAATTCAAAGTGAGAAACCAACTCGAGTTTGCTTATTATGAAAATATAGAAATTGACACCAAAATCTTGCTGGAATAGTGCATAATCATCAAAAAGAAAAATAGCATTAGAAATTTTTTCCTTAAGAAAGACATTGAAAACTGCACAATGAAAAAAGTGTTTCTTGCACTATAAACCAAAAGGAATTCCTAATCACGAAAAAGAGATATGGATTTGTAAATGTACCGACATTATTCGCAGCTTCGCACAACTTGAATTGGCAGAACAACAAGACATTCAATGTTCAACTTGGGGCGCAAGTAGAGCTGCCTGATGGAGAGCGAGGAGCACTAGAACGATCGCTAGAGGCAACGCCTAAACAATTACTAGCGAGGAGCTTATGCAAAAATGGTTGCCGGGGAGAATACTGACAGATTTACAAATTGGTTCAAGACACTAGAACCTAGCTCATAATAGTCAATATCGAGCTTCCTACTTAGCATGCTGATTTGCAACCAAAAGGAAAAATAGTTTCTGAGCTGATATACAAATTAGTTCAAGACCTATCCTAGTTCATAACACGCCAATTTGACAGCAGCTAAAACTTCAACATGGAAAAGTAAAGAGCTGACCTATAATAGCCCCATAATGCATATTGGCATAAGGTTCCTCTCCAGTGAGAATCTCCCACAGGACAATACCAAAAGAAAACACGTCGACCTGTTGAATAGTCAAGAGAAAAGAATATCGTTCAACATTCCCATAAGCAGATAAGTACCAAAATGTAGGAAGTAATAGATGCTAACTCCCAAGTCTCTAACTATTTATTTTATCCATCAAAAAGGGTTAAATCATCAGACAAGACTGTTGCAACTTCCCATGATACAATCAAGTCCATAAGGATTAAAATGTGGATAAGGGTGCGGTCATTTTAAGAGCAATTAAGGAGAAAATGACTCTATCCTTAAGGCAAGACAAACTTTTATTACCTTTAACATTTTCTATTGTTTAAGTAAAATATCAAAATTAATGCAGGAGAACAGAACTCATTTCATAAAGCAATAAAATTGTGAAATTGCAAAGGGATTGTTTTATCCGAGGACCAAGAAGTGCAATAATACAGCACAGACAGTTTTGGACCTAAGCAGACTTGATATTTCTCAGTTTCCTAAAGTGAGATAAATAGAGAAACATGATGTTGGTTATCTTACTTTTTCAGAAACTTTGCTGCTGCTACCATTTAGCAACTCTGGAGCCATCCATGGTAACGTTCCTCTCACACCACCAGAAACCAAGGTGTTTCGCTTTATCTTTGACAAACCAAAATCACCTACCTAACAAGTCCATCACAACAATATCAGATACTAATTTTACAGTTGCTGGCAGATACTTTATTAGGGAACCTTAACTCAAACTCTTTTTATGGATAGGTAAATCAATATCATTAGAAAACAAAATAAAAAAGTTAAGAACATGTAATCAAAAACTAATAATATCACAATTAGACCTTGCAGATTGGTCGCAATGGATCTTTCAAATTCACCAGCAGGTTGTCACATTTCAGATCAAAATGCACAATATTCTTAGAATGCAAGTACTCCATGCCAAATGCCGCATCCATTGCTATTATGAGTCGTTTACGACGATCAAGATGCCTGTAAAAGATGAGTATAATATGATAACAGGGGAACAAGGCTCAAAATAGGAGAGTGAATACTTATTTGTGTGTTCATGGAGAAACTAACGATCCAGATATTGTTTTGTTTGGAATGCGTGCAAAACATCTAAGAGCTAATACTAGTTGGATTCTACCTATCTTTGCGGATCAAAACATGTCTTAGTGAACCATCAGCCATGTACTCCGCCACAGTAGCTAATGTACCCCCGGGTCCATCTTGCACCACACCATAAAATGCCACGACATTTGGGTGGTGAAGCTTTGACAAAATCTCAGCTTCTCTCCAGAACTCTATGGCCTGGAAAGTGGGAAGATATAAGTAGCTGATCTGATAGAGTTTAACACATGCTTTAGGCAATACACCTATGAAGAGAAAGGAAGGGAAACCCGGATGGATCAGTAGTAGTTAAGAAAGGTTACCAGTCTCTCTAGTTCCGATAATTGCCCAGTGAAGCAACTCTTCTTTATCCGCTTAATGGCAACATCTGTTCCCCTCCATTTTCCATGATACACTGTGCCAAATGTACCCGAACCAAGTTCTTTCAGTTCCTCAAGGTCTTCATTCTTAATGATCTGCAAGTAAGCCACATGAAATTGAGGACTATTTATAACACCTTTGTCCACTCACCCCTTTTCTATAGTACAAATAATGAAGCTTAGGCTTCTAAAGCACAGAGTTCATGGAAATGAATTGACGGCATGTATAACATAGCAGATCCTACATCTACTTGTCTGCCCAGTTTATAGTGGTATGTCTGACATGTTTGACAGCGGGAAATGCAAGGCCAGTAAAGTGATGGTAGGATATCTCAGAGACAGTATCAATTTAGAATCTGAACAATAGGAAAGAGATAAAAACTCGATGAATTTAAAAGCTCCTCCTCTACCACATGAAAAGCTTCCAGCTGCAGACTACCCAAACTTCCGATGTAAAGAATATTCGTAGTTAGACATATCATTGCTCTCCCAGAGTGGAAAGTCCATTATGTCCCTTTCCTTTCCTCCCTTCAGGATTACTTAAACTCATTTCCTTTCTCAGCCTTTTAACTTCAATAACATATCTAGTTCTTTCCTAAACAGCACCTTCATGCATGTAATAGCATGCAAATGAACAGAAAGTTAAGTCGTCCCCTGCCTCTCCTCCCTTAATGAGCACCCAGAAATCTTTCATCTCCCAGCCCTTTTACTCCAGGAACAAATCTATTTCGTTTCCTGAATCCATAATTGCCAACATTTAAATTACACAAGACTGGTGCACAGGAAATTAGATCCAAACTTACAACAGTTAATAGTTTTTCATTACAATAATCACCCTACAGGTTGCAAGAGCCAAAAAAATTAGGCATTCCTTATGTGCCTCACTCATATATAGATTCAAGAATGCAGAATTTGAAAGATTACCTGCAGAGAGTTAATGTCAATTTCTGCAAGTGTACGACCTAGAGGCAGTCCAACATTTTTATATCCATCCTAAAGAGAACAGGATATTGAAGATTTCTTAGGAAAGAAATATACACGAAGAGAGGCTCTATTAAATAATATATTGGCAAAGAAACGCACCTCAGAATCAATGTCTAACACCCTAGATTTATCCATCATATCATCATGGATGTCCACACTAACTTCTGTCTGGGTTGCAACAAACCCTAATGGAAGTTGACTATCAACATCGTCAAGTGCATGAAGCAGCTCTTTGGGACCATCATCACCACTATTTCTTTGGGGATCCAAGTTGATAGTTGGAGGCTCTTCATCAACTTTTTGGAGACCAGGTGAGAATGCTATGTGATCTTGGTCAATTAGCGAAATATCTTTCCTAACAAATTCATCCCCTGCTAATTTTTGAAAAAATGACCAGTGCTTTGGTTCCTCGTTTTGCATGTTTAAACTCATACCAGCTCCATCCTGCTGCACTTGAGAAATATCGGATGAACTATTAGAAAGTATAGCTTTTGCAAATATATCAGATAGTATATCACGAGGGAACCGGTCATTAATATCAATCAAGATATCTCCTTGCTCAGACTTGGGTAACACAACAGATGGTTCCCCTTGAAGAGCACTCTCTCTGTAATTCGCCGTCCAATCTGAAGGTTGAGATCGCTCGTGAGAGTTACTGCTATCCCTATCGCCCTGATGAATTTTAAGATGAATATCTCCCCCATCTTCATGGTGATTCTCAGCATCCGCGTGGGCCAGTGGGTTTGGCCTTGATCCTCTATCCTCTGTCCGCTTGACTAAGAAGTTTGTATACTTACTGTCCATGCATACTGTTTGCTGATAAGCTACGGGAACCTGATCCACATGCACAACATTATTCATATTTGCAGCATTTGGAGTAACATGCTTCAAATTCCGAGGCACTCCAAGATCATGTGCAGCAGTTTGAGGACCACAGCATAATGGCTTTTCAGTAGAAACAAGCTGCTCATTCATGTTCTGATTTGGCATTTTGTCAATGGATTCTTTAAGAATTTCTGGTTGGGCAAAATCAGAACGTGAATGAGATGTAAGAAACTGTGAGCTGTGTGAATCATCCGACTTTGATAACCTGCTGAGCAACTCTACCTGCCCTCTTGGAATTTGCATAGAACAGAAACCCCTCTGAGTTGGTGCAGCAGGATCAGAGAAGCTTAAATCTGTTGAATCAACCGCTAAAGTGACAGACTCAGGAACAAAAGCTTTATTATACATATCAGGTCCATATTGTTTTGATTGTGTTTGGGAGCCTTGACCTTCAATATTATTTTTGAAATGAGAATTAGAATTCAAACCAAATTGGAACTGCTGCTGCTTACTGTTATCACAATTTTCCATCTGGCCATAATGAATGCGTAAATCAATGTCATAAGTACTGGAGGGGCTAGGGACATTAGGATTAGCAGATTTAGTGATCAATGATGAGTCATCAAAACCAGCTGAAGGTAAGTTACTCGCACCAACAAAGCCCATAACAGATCTGCCCGAGTCCTCAATGGTATTTCCATCCAACTCAGCTAAGTTGTTCGCAGAAGAACCTAGATAATGCAAAGTTGAGCTATTTCTTGATCCCGTTTCCAAGCCATTGATTGCCACTACATACTGATATTCAGAATCTACATCCAAATTCGTTAAACTAGAATGAGCATCATCCAAGTCAGAGATGGAAAACAAGAAAATCCTAAGTTTTTTTGAAGGATCTCCATCTTCTAGGACATTGCATTCCTCCAACATGTTCTGCAAATCCTCATCACAGGACACAGTAACCAAAGCATCAAAATCTTCTCCAGGTAGTTGATATTTTACAATATGAGTTAGATCATATATTGCGACCACTTTCTGCCACAATACTTTCCATGTAATATCCTTCCTGATGCGGATAACTAGTGTTTCACCACCAACATACCTGAGCTTTCCATCACTAGGCCGAGGTAATATTTTACCACCAAAGCTACACATTGCCTTAAGCTTTGCCACTGAATCATCACATGTTCCAGATGAGGCATACATAAGAGAGCCAAAACTATTGTAATCTGATGACACTTGTTGCACTGATTGCACTGACCCATTGTAATTTTTGTCATCATGTAAGGAAGAGTTCTGTTTCTCAAACTCTTTTGGACCTTTTTCAACCATCCCTAGCATGGAAGTGTCTGAACCACCTTCACATACAGTATGACTGGTGCCTAAGATGCCTTTTAGCTCCAAGTAACCTTGCGGAAAGCTAGGATCACCCGACGTACTGGGAACATAATTTTTGCTGGGATTGACACGATCACGCATGAACTCAAGTACAAACTCTTCTCCTGTTTGTAGAGAGAAATTAAGCACAGGCTTAGCCTCGGAACAATTATCCTTTGGAGCCTTTAAATTGTGATGTGGATGATCAGGAGGGTCCAATGTAAAAACTTGAGGTTCAGGTCGAAATTCTGCATTTGGCTGTTGAGCAGAAGCAAACTGTATACAGTTCTTATCGTTTGATTGATCCATAGCAAATTAGACTACAGCCCCTATTACTTCAACCTCAATGGAACAGATATGGATGCCACCACTTAGCTACGTCTTTAAAGGATCACCGGGGACCTAAATGCAAATATCAAACACTTTGCTTAGAACAAGTTTATCCAAAGTTTCCCAAGACATATGAGTGGAAGCAATGGACAATAGGAGGCAGATTACTAGCTACGACATACATTGCTCTACAAGACTCGAATCTCAATTATTTCATGAAAGGAAACTTCTCTTTCAAGCCACAAACCCTCAAAATACACTTCTTAAACCATTAATGCTGCACAAAAGGAAAAAAAGAATTGTAAATGAGGAGATTTGGAGTTATTTAACAGTGCATAAAATTAAAAAGATATCAAACAAATTATTAACACTCTACAAACTTCTGAAGTTAAGAAGAAGTGGACTTTTCTTACATAAGCTTCTTCAGTGATATTCAAGAATAACTCATACAGATATTCCCCGTTTAGCTTGAGCTTTAGATCTTTTCAGTTCTTCTAATTTACTTCTTGAAATAACTTAAGGATTTCAATCTATGCTGTTTAGAGAAAGACGGATATTCCTTGCTCATTATCAAACCATCACTTATTCACAAACTTCAATCGTTTCGTGGAAAATCAATTTTTGCTCCGCCTAGCCTTATCCCCCTCTAGAGGTATTTTAGTGATAGCTTCTATAGGAATTGGATAACCCTATTTGGTCAAATATCTAGCGATGAAATTCCTATGTTCCTTTTATTACGGTATTTCTGAACAAGTTTCCGGATAACAATAGTGACAATATTAATGCTAGTGATGATAGCTATATTCAATTCATACACATAGCCCATTCCCTCTAATTAAAATTCACATTGCACTGAACAATAACTTTGAAGGCTGTTGCTCAAAATTCCAGATTATTATTTTTTTTAATTAACTTGAGCGGAAGTAGTCTGTATGAAGTGAAGTCTGCCCCACAAGAGTGGAGGTCTGTATAGTTGACGTTGGCAAGCAAGCCTTTGTCTTGAAGAAGCTGTTATAAGTACTCAAGTACTATTCGTATGTACCTATTCTCCAACCCTAGGTGCTACATTTCTATCACGGTATATGGGTTCCAAAGCAAATACGAAAATGCATAGATTTAAACCGAAGAATATAATTATGCGATCCTAACTCAAAATCTAAGAGCGGAAAACTCATCATCGTCATCAATGTGTAGTATAAAAAGGCAGTCCAAAAAAAGAAAACAATGAATGACAAGGAGAAAGGAAATACTCTGCTTTACTGGATGGTTACCTTAGATGAAGCGCCATTTTGACATTTGAATATGTACTGTCATGTCACTACACTTCATCTCTTCCTTTCATCTCTATCTATTCTTCATTCCAAATTAGCCTTAAACCCCTAACCTCTTCTCTTCTTTTCCCAACATTATTTACTTATTTCTTTATTTTCTGCTACTCTCCTCTTTTCTAATCTCACTTCACCATTTATTAATATTTCTATTTCTATTGGACCAAACTTTTGTGCTTATATCACTTCTCAAAACCTTGGATCTGCGTGGGTTTGAATTTCGAATTTATTTTATTTTATTAAATTATATCCAATAATACTATCTATTTATCAATAACTCACAATTTATTTTCACACTTCCTTTAAAAAAATAAGTAAGTAAAATAATAATTTTATTATATTATTTATAACTATTACATACAGGTCATCTAAATAAAAAAAATTATGTTTTGATTTTCAAAATAGACAAGTAAAATAATATTTATTTTTAATATAAAAAAAAAGTACATGAAAGGGTATTGTTCATTTGTTTATTGGGTGGTGCAATTAAATTCATTTTAACCCATCACTCATTAATTAGCTCCATTCCCAATTCCCATTTGGGCTGATTTTTAATTCTTAGATCCACCTATTGTTCTGCCGCGCCCCTTGCCCTTCATGTTATTATTGAGAGTAGTGTTCATGTCCCGTAACAAAGTACTCACTCCGTTCAACTTTACTTAGCTTCTATTGACTTGGCATAGACATAGAAATTAAGAAGTAATAAATGATAAAGATAATTTTACCAAATCACCTTTTGAATATAATTAATACAATGTATTGAAAAATGTAATAGGAAAATAACTATAATTAATGATAAAGATAAATTAGGAACTAAGTTTAAAATTGTCTCTTGATTTCATAAACTGGACAAGTATTGTTAGATATCCTAAAATAGTATAGGGGCCAAGTAAAGATCGACAAAGAGAATATAAGAGAATTGAAAAAATAAAATAAAATATTATGTTGGAATTTCTGCGACTTAAAGCAATTGTTAAAACCTCTTTCTCATCTGTCTAGACTTTTTATATAAACAGAAGCTCCATTTGCATAATACTCTGTAATTCAATTGACTCCCCCTCCCAGATGGTGAAAGCATTACTTTAATACGAATTTTCTCAGCATAATAGTAACACGCCTATAAATGAAATTATAACTCGTGTAACAATAGTATAATATGATACATATTTATACAAGGAAAATTTACATAAGACTGGATAGAATATTGTACATTGCACTGGTGCTGTTGAAAATATTTACTTCCTATATTATTAAGCAAAATATTGAAGGATTGGTGAAATAGTCAGACTTGGTAGTCGGTACCACAAGCTCACATAATATTACAACTACCTGCTGCTTCCCTGAAAATGCAAACCTTCGTCAGAATTCAAGACCATTTGGTCAGTCAACCGGAAATAATTCCAACTAATAAATGCCTACCTTTTTAAATCTTCATAACGGCTCAGTGCTTCCTCAAATCTAAGCCACATAGGACCGGTCTCCTGCAGGTTCACATTCTGGGGTCCAGCAAGATAAGCCTGGACAACAAACTGGAGGCTCCTTTCTCTAACAGTTAATATTTGGCACAGAAATCAATCAATTATATATAGTAGCAGTGGTGGTGGTAGTAACCCATAGTTCCAATTCAGTGAGTGCTGACAATAAAGGACTTACCTTCCCTCGTACTCTGATAGCCAAGCCACATAGGCCGCGCCAAAATACATGGAAACAAATGGCTTTGTAAGATCCTCAACTGACTCCACTTTGTAAGCCTTGTAGCTCAAGTCCCTAGTTTTCATGTTTAACAAGTTTGGAAGCTGCATTAGTACTAAAGTATTATATCTCATTGGCTTTCTCTGCCGTTTCTTTTCTTACTTCAACTTTCAAATTAGTTAAGCAACTCTGAGCGAATAGATTTTGGAAGTCTAATATTAGAGAAACTTAACCAAAGTTAGCATAGATAACCAAATTGTTAGAGAATAAAGGAAATGGAAAGTAAAAAGTGATCTAGACCAAACCAAACCACACCAAAATGACATTTTATTACAGGAAAGTATTAGTCACATACTTGTAAAGCCAGCGTGCCGTGGAATAGTCAATTCCCATTAATCCAGTACGCTGTCCGATTCCCTCAACAAAACGCATGGTCACGATCTCAGAAACAGCACACAAGACAGCCTGCAATAAGAAGGAAATATCCTCATTATGTTTCCTCTTTCTACCAAGTGGTGGAAGAGGGAAGAACAAACACAAGCATTCTTCTAGCAATCCTTTTAGATGGTTGAAAAAATAATTTCTTTAGATTGTAAACTAACCAATACAATATACTAAAATAGCTAAGTGTGGCATGAAATTTGAAATTCTCTATCCCTCTTCTTTCTATCAACAAATCTCTCGAGTTATAAAGGTGATTACAGATTTACATCCAAATTTTCCCTGTTTAATTGTCCAAAATTGAGCTTATCCGCCCTCTTTATATTCATAGATATCTCGTCATTCTCTGTGAGCTTTTACAATAAATAATACTACTGTATTATTTGATAACTTTAATCACTTCAGTAGCTTCTTGCTCAAAAGAGATGTACCCACTTACAGGTTTCAGCCCACTTGGGCTAAAGTATTTCGAAATAATAACTTCTGCAACTGCCTGCAACAAGATGGGTATGTCAGAAATTCAGATCATTGAGAGACTAAGAACTTGCAGAAAATAGATATTCAAACAACTCTAGCAATGAGTATGTTAAGGAACCTGTTTCCATCAAAACTCAAAAATAATATGTTTACCCTCTAACAGATGTAACAGGCATACTAAGTTCCCAAAATGAAAATACTCAAAATAGAATTTAAATGCTTACAAGCTGTAATTATTGTGGGTTGAAAAGTAGCTCTCCATCTTCCCAGTTTATCAAGATATAACTAGAAATGATCTTACAGTTTGTCAAGTCTAATTGGTGCAAGCAGTTTAAACTGGAAAACACAGGTAGTTTTAACAATTGAAGACATCAAAGTCAAATGGCATAATCTTCGGGACTGGAAACATCCAACAACTCTTACTAGATTTACAGTTCTACGCATACTAACCATGCATTCTTACCCTCAGTTCTACCCGAGAAAGATATGGTCTCTTTTCAGTATCATGAGAAAACCGCACATTTCCTCTTTTCTCCCCTGACTTGCCCCACTCCTTGCTCACACAGGGATGATTCCACATTTCTTCCATGTCTTCTGCGGAAGTTCTAGAGTCCCAAGTTGTATTGACTGGACCTTCACCAAATGAAAAAAACATATAAGAGATTGCTACCCTGCGGAAAAGATTGAGTGGTAATTTTGATTGACATAGGAAACACAAAATATGAAAATAACAGTTACAGAAATTGAGTCACAATGCTATATGCTACAGCCAATTATACTTGTATCAACCAGGTCAAGAAGGATGAAAGCCTTTCCCTTTGTATAGTATACGGGTAAGTGACTTCATAACCTCAACCTACTTTTTTACTTACCGTAGCATAGGCCTTCATTGGGCTTTCGTCCCTTCACTTATAGATGGTGCTCGGCTTCGCTATCGCTCATGACTTGGCATAGAATTGTGTAGTCATCGATTTTACCACCAAAATGCCTATGAGATAGTGGTCTGCCTTTCGAATGCCTTCTTCCTTACTTTACTGGGAAGCCAGGAGTAATCCACTGGCTGAATGCTTAGTGGAGCATTCGATCGCACCTAGTAAAATAGGCATCCCCATATCTCGCCTGAAGAGGGTCAATCTCAAACCAAAGGAACGCGGTCCAACTGGCTAGCGATGAGGGGAAAAGAATCCCAATTTAAACATGCACCTACACGACTCAGTTTTTGGTAATGGCGACTGACCGATCAGCTCCAAGGCTTGAGTCCCTAGGTTGCAGTCGTAAGAGTCATTGCCGATGAGTTCCAGCTGCCAGTGTCTTCGATAAGAAAGACGCGTCTAAGTAAACCGAAGTGAGATCTTCCTATTGATACTAGCACTAGTAGGGCTGACTCTCGGGGAAAGAGAATTACACTAGATCTTAGCAATGGCACTCAAACAAGCTCTTCAGTCTATCATAATGAAACCTAAAATCTCACTCCCTGGCTTTCTCCTTCTGATAGACTAGCTTGCGCATCTTCTGTTTGGCACTCATCCTTAGCTTGGGGAGTGCTCTCTCCTTTCTGAGTCAACGAAGAAAGGATAAGAGTAATCGGCCGAATGATTGTTATTCCACTTACGGTTACAGTGCCTCTATCGAAGTTACAGGGTTTGGTGGCCCAAAATTGACTTGGCTTCACCAAAAAGCCTATCTTGCGAGGCATCCCTTTCGCAATAGGGTTCCAGCCCTCGCGTCACTTTTGTGACATGCTATGTTTCCCCTCTCTATTCCCAAGTAAAGGGTGAGTTCCAGGCATCAGTTTGTTGATTCATCTATTGTATTTTCATGCAAATCGGGGGCAAAACAACTCTATGGAAAAATGGAGGTTTAATTCGATGTTGTTTAAAAAGGAGTTCGAACACAGGTGTGGGCTTAATAAATCAATGGACCCCAATCCTCCTTAACTATGTATAGCTAATGAACTCCTCGTTTTTGTCTGTTCTTTCCCTTCTTTGGGCTCGGGTAGATAGGAATCGTGGTAGTGATGCCCTGGACCCTAGCTACCGATCCGAGATCCGAGGTGCCGATTGGGAAAGTAATAAAGGGACGTTAAGTGTAATTCTAGAAGGACCTTCCCACAAAAAAATCGAGCATATCTCGAGTTTCAAATTCTCCTCACGCTTTTCCATCACAATTTTCTCTTCGAGAACACTCACCTTGTTCCTTTTATCTTGGACATTGAGACATTCTTGCAACGCAACCGTGTCACAGCTATTTCATTCCTTCTGTAATAGAGTTCAGTGGAGGAACTGTAAGAGAAGAATGGAAATTCATGCTCTAACTCGACATATTTGTCTTAAACTCATAATAGTATTTGACCCTATCTTTCGTCTCCAGTTGATGATAGATATTGAACTTCAACCAATCTGACTTGCTCAAGAACTGCCTTCTAATAGGCTAGCTTACCCTCCATTCTGAGGCTAGTCCACAAATAGAAAAGCACAAATAGGGACCATGATCTGTAGTAACCTAATGGCTCTCCTGTTAAGAAGGCAATCTCATTCACCCTCTTGACCATTAAAGGGATGATCAAGAAAGTGTGGAGACCCAAGGAACTATTGACGATTAATGATGCAAGTGTACTCCTCCACATGCGGGACATGAAATTGTCTATACTCAATGGCCATTTCACTTTAGCCAAAAGATATGCAAAGTAATTCACTCTAACCAAACCACTTAATATACCAATTAGCTATATAATGAATTTCGTCCAATAGCTAGACCCTCCTTTGATCTAAAGATATAGATTCTCAATTTCTAATTGTTGTGACGCGTAAAATAGAATAATAAAAAATAATCATAATCAAAATACTAGAAAGAAAGACTAGACAAGGAATGTACAAGTTTATCCTAATACCACTTTAATATTTCTCATGATTTTCTCAGTCTACTAAAAACTCTCTCGACTCCTCATATTATGAAAGAACTCTCTCCACCACTCATCTAAAATTTTTTACTTTTGAATCCCATGTTAACAAAGGTAGGGTAAGGTTTGCGTACATTCTACCCTTGTGAATTTCATGGCTAACAATGAGCAAAAGATGGCTATTTATGGGGCAATTCTTTCACCAGTTCATATTGTCAACTTGATCACTTTGGTGTGAGATATTGACTTTGAGATCAAGTCACAAACTAACTTCAGATTGTCATCATCTTACTCAAAGTTCTAATCAAATTGTACACTTTTCAAACTTGCAAAAAAGTTGCAACCAAACAACTTACCAAATGCTAATAGAAAAAGTTATTACATATTTTTCTGTCAAATCCCCACCTTAATTTGAATGATAACATCGACTAAGAAATTTCAACAAGGTCAAGATCTCACTTTCCATCCATTGTAACCCTACAAATGACTAGGTACATAAAGTGGCTAGGGATACAGGTGAACTTGACTCACATCCACCGTAACCCCAAAAATGCTAGAGCATCCAAGAGTCACATAATCACACCGTATTCATTGTCAAGATTCTGAAGTTATGGATAAGTGTGTACGGATAGAAATGTACAGATAAGTGTATACCATACCTCTATATGAACAAGGTGCCTCAAGGTTTGGAAACAATTTGTTACATTGTAGAGGATGAAGTAATACTTTTAATCATAGAATGATAGTCAAAATACAATAATACAGTAAGAGAAGTAGAAACACAGAGAGTTTCGTGATTCATCTAGTTATGCCTACACTAAAGGGCGAGGATGAAAAATTTCACCAAAACTGAAGTTTGTTTATAGAGCATACGAATTAGAGATCTCACTCTAATTTATCCATGAAATAAACTGAAAGATACCTGAAAAATTCACCTCATGTGTCAAGGCACTGAATGAACTGATAATGTAATCAAGCTTCATGCCCTTCCCATCACATTAAAGTGATGCTAGCTATTTCTTAACATCAATGATCAATTATCTTTCAGAAAACATAAAATATCCGTACTTAAGTGTTGCATTATGACCATGCAAATTTTTTATCATTAAGTCTCTATAGCCGTAGAATGTTCAAGCATACAAAGTGTTGCATGACAAACATCTAATTTTCTTCTCTTTAAGTCTCTATAGCTGTTAAGAGTTTTGCATACACTGAATAGGGCAAATGCTTAAGCACTGAATGAAGTGATATAGAGAATGTAATCAGGCTTCACGCCCTTCCCACCACATTTAAGCTATCATGCTATCATGCTGTACATTTTCACATAAATGTTTATATGCACTTTGCAAGAACAAGACATAGAGAAAGAGATAGAGAGAGAGGGAGAGGGAGTGAGAGAGAGAAGATGAATGCTTCATTAGTTATGCTCACACGACCTTTCTTTTCAGGAACTCCAGAAGCAGATGCTGAACGGGGTAAAGGATTGACGTCAAAGATTTTCCTACAAAAGTCAATTGTAGTATAGCATATATTAGGAACAAGTACATCGTCCATTTACTTATTAACAAATGGCAACATGTATAAATTAAAAGCATCTACTCAGTTCATGTAAATTGTCAAGAAGATAACTAGCACAATCATATACTAGAGTAGTAACCTTCTCATGAACCTAATATGTCTACCCTACAGTAGTATTTAACCATCTCATGAACCTAAGATGCCTAATAAGAGTATGCCTTCACTTTGTCTCTAGTTTTCAGATGACCCTTTTGACCATGAGCATGACTTTCCCAGCTGCTTCTATGACAAGAATGGTGACCATCCTTTGCTGAGATCTAACTGAAGTGTTATCAATCAAGAAAAAAGATGAAAGATTCATAAAATATCTCAACCAGAAGATTTAGTTTTACAAAGGAATACACCCAAATGTGAGACCAAAAATGGTGCCCCCCCTTTACCAATATTGCATCCTCATCCAGGATTGACCGGTGATAGAACTCCAGAGATGGTTCATGGAGGCTTGAGACTAGAGAGTACTCCCATTACATCCTTGCTATTTGAACTCCTAATTTTCAAATAGCACTCTCCACAATACCCGTTATCAGAAGTTAGACATGATAAGCAGACTGTTTACATGAGATTGCAACAATTTTAAGCCTCATTCCACTTGGCTCTAACCCAACCTTATTTGATTTATAAAACAGATTCTGTATATCTTCCGTATTGAAGATCAAGTCTCTGTGTAAGACTCATCAGGATGTCACAAAATACAAGGCCTTCATTTGATATACTCACAACTCTTTATAGTAGCCTTCCCAAATTAGTCCAGCAACCAAAATTTTGGTCAGGCCACTTCCTCAAATTATGCCTTCCTCTGGCGTAATCACTAGTAAGACCTGATGTTATAATAATTAGAAGGGAGGTTTATGAACTCTAGTAGATCTTGATTTCTCTTTGGCAAAAAATTTGTTTAAAGTGGTACTTGAGTATCACATGAGATTATACTACATCCAAGTGCAAAGTTGGCATCATGTTGGGTCATCTGGTACCGTATGTAAATAGTTGTAGACAATACTACAGGTCACTGAAATCAAGAAATTTGTCCAGTGTGAAACTTTTCAGTAAATAGTATATGCAATTCTTTTAGTATAACCACATGTGATAAAATCACAGAAGGTCACTAGATGATAAAGCCCCTGATTTATTTACTTTTTTTGGGAAGCACATCTTCAGAAAAGGTATATACCTACGGCAGTGTTATTCTGCATACAACTTACTTATATGATATAAAGCCCAATAAAATAAATCATACAGTACCACAAGGGTGAACTCTCCTGTCCTTAATTCCATATAAAGTCAGACAAAATAATGATCAAACTGAAACAATTTCATGGCATGTGAACAACTACCTCGATGGTAGGGTCTCTTTGACGGAGAGATAACTTCTCCAAAATGGTAAAGTGGACTTGTGAGTTGCCTTCTTAGCACCGCCCTTGTAAGCTCTCACCATGAACTCTTCACTTCTCTCTCTGCCCATAAAGCTCCACAGTTAAGCATTTAAAACAAGATCTTTAGGATTCCTTAGCACTAATACATAAAGTAGAAAGAAGATACTACAAGAACCAATGCCATATGAACTTACTTTTGTTCATAATTTGATAACCACTTGAGATATGCAGCTCCAAGATATACATTTACAAATGGTTTGTAAAGAAGTTTTGAATCCATTGCCACTTCATATGTTCGGTAACCCAAATCACTGAAACAAATTGTAACTTCAGCTTATTTCAATCAAAAAAGAAAAAGAAGACAAAAGAAAAAGGAAAATCAAATACCTCACCAACCAGTCTGCAGTTTTGGGCAAAATCTGCATAATTCCCATTGTGATCTCTTTTGACTTTTTATTGTACCGTGTCGCAAGAAGCTGCCTGTCACTTTCTAGCTCAGCAATAGCGCAAAGCATATCCTGAAAATATGGGAAGGACACCTCATAGGAGAACTACAAATGTTGATAATTTCTAAAATCAATTGATTCATCCTCTGACTGAGCAACCTAACAATCATTGTAGATTGAGATGACGAAAGATTCTAGTGGAGAAAAATCATGTACTTGTAAAAATTCCAGACTTAGACTCCATGGCATGCAACTGGTGCAAAGCATGTAATGGTAGAAGTTAGCAACATATCATACACCCAAAACTCTCCATCGACTATACACACACACACGCGCGCGCGTGTGCGTGTATCCATGCAGTGAACAAGACGCAGTGACATTCAAGTTTGAGGAGAGAACAAGGTCATCCACAAGTTAACATAAATTAAGGTTCAGCTCCAAGATCAAAATTTACAAAAAGCAATAGGGATTCAGTTGAAGAGGAAATTGAAAAGAAAAAAAACTGTGAGGTTTTCAGTTGTTGATGATTAAAAAGGTCTTCCTCGAAGAGATCTACTAAACGAGACTTAGATGCTATGTTTAGACGACTCGTCAACTTATCTCGTCCACATTTAAACAATTATAACCCCTTGAAAATAGGGAATGCAGTGACTCGCTATCCCCCCTCAACTTCATCAATAATACAGTTCTCTTTTTTTATCCAAAAAAACAGAAATCTTTAGGCAACAATGCTTTGAACAATTCGATACTTGCTAAATTTGGCCACTGATTCTGTATAACATGTATTAATAATAGATTCTTCTAGATCATGGAAAACATACCGAATCAATCTGCGATACAAAATGCCTTCGGACAACAATACCTGCTACTGCCTGTAAAGACAAAATTCAACACAAGTTGCATAAAGAACAATGTAAGGAATAATTGTCAAAAAAATAGCTTTTGCAGACAAACTATTCTGTTAAATCAAGAAGCTAAAGACAGACATTGTTGGTTACATAGAGGAAATAGTATTAGCATGGGAATTTTGTCTAAACAGCTCAACCTTCATTTCTGTTTGTGTTAGATAAGGCTGACCATCAGGATCACGCGAGAGGTGAACTTTTGATCCCTTAGTTTCTCCGGCATTAAGCCATTCGGCTCTAACATCTGGATCGAGCCACATAGCTTCCAGATCTTGAGGATCCACACAATCATTCCAGTATTTGAAGCTAACCGAAGCCATAATATTTTGGAAGTTAATTATCCACCAATATAGGAGGAAGCATAAAGATCTGCAAGTAAGATTGAAAAATACTAGCAAGTCATGGTTCATGAAATTGAACGAAAAAATCATCAGGACATACATTTCCAAATGGACTACTTTTGGGAAACAATCGCTTACGGTTAGTGTGTGTATATATATATATAACAAACATTAATGTAGATTTAAATACAACAACATTTTCAATTTCAAGCCTGGATTGATCAGCAATAAACAATTATCATAATTTTTGGAGAAATAATGTTTTTTCATTCATTCATGAAAGTAAAAATAGCAGAGAGAAAGGTACCAGATGAGGATCGGAGGAAGAGAGGAGAGCCTCTTTGCCTCCTTGTCCCCGATGGCCGATGGATGGGATAAATTTGAGCCTGCACCTTCTTAATTTGCTTCCCTTCTTTCTATATATGTACGTAAAGAAACAAAATAGGGCTCTCCACTTGCTTACACGTAATACACACGCCTTCCGCTTCACCGTTCATGAATTAATAAATAGCATGGTTATGTTTATTAATTACGAAAATAAAAAAAAATTTGCCCTTCACAACATGCATGCATAGGCGAATCAACTGCTACTGGAGCTGACATCACAACATTCTTGGCACCGCCCCACCATTAAGCTATCTATATTATATTATATTTTAAAAACGTGTACTTCTAAATTTTAAAATTAAACCTTGGTTGCGAATTAATGAGCTTCTTAGGAGGAAAAAAAATTACTCCATATATCCTTTTCAGACTCCACTTATGAATTGAGTATCCATTGCTGTGACTTTAACAAGTGATGCAACAAATAAAATATTACTACCAGAGACTAGATGAAAATAATAAATTTAAACTAGCATATCATATATTATAATCTCAAAAAAAAACTATAAAAGATTCTAGCGTTTTCTTGTAAACCAATGTCACATTTGGTAATTTTATTCAACAAGATTGATATTGAAATTTCTGCATTCTGCTACGTGTAATAATAAGTAACAAATTTGGAAGACTTAATAATTTTAGAATTGATAATTTTTTAATTCATTCCTTATAAAACATCGTTAACAAGCATCAATACCCAACAAAAAAAAAATCATATAGAATTGATCTATTTATAGGTCTAAATATATCAAAACGTCTATTATATCAAGAAAATCTCACATAACTACAAACAATTAAAAGAAAATCAACAAAAAAAGATGCATCATTATATAGCGCATCATTTTACTATAAATAGTGTGTAACAATTATATGAATTCATTAAAATTGTTATGCCAATTTTATATAAATAGTGTGTAATCATATATCTATCTATCTATATCTATCTATATCTATATCTATATATATATTATATTAAAAGTGTGAAGATCCTTAGAAATGTTGATTAAAAGACTATTCTTTAGATAAAATAGTCTTTTCACCAATTTTTTAAAAATTATTTTTAATTATATTTATAATATTGGTTTCTAAAACATATGAAAAGAAGCGATAAAATAAAGATTTCTAAATCTTCCTTATTTGATTTACTTCCATTTCTTCCTTATTTGAATCAGGAAATACTAAATTAATATTACTTTAAAAATACGAAGATCCTTAGAAATGTTGATTGAATTTTTTATTCTTCATTAAAAGACTTTGTAATAAAAAAAATATCATTTATTATTTTTCTTAAATTATTATTTGATTATATTTAAAATTAAGGAGTTTTAAAATATATGATAAAAGACAAATATATTTTTAAAAATTAAAAAGTCTCAAATATACGAGGAGAGGAGAATATAAGGTAAGAGATATTACGAGAATTAATAATCAAAGAATCCTAAAATATTTAGTAAGAGGAAAATATATTTTAAAAATTAAGGAGTCGTAAAATATATGGTAAGAGAAAAGTATTTTGAGGAGAGGAGAATATAAGGCAAGATAAAAATATATTTTAATTCTCTTATACAGTCATGTGAATAGACAAAATTCAATTACTGAAACATACATTTCTTCGAGTTTGGTAATTCTGTTAAGAGTACTTATATGCATTTATTCATTTTAGAGTAGAAATTCATCAATATATTCCTACCGTTAGAGATTATGTAATCTTGTTTAGTTTTTACATACTTCTTGCTAGATTGAAAATATATTATTTCATTGTCATAATTTTTTATTAATAAAATTTAAATGATAAAATCAATATTTTTTTCATTGTAAAATATTAATTAGTGGACAAACGTGCAACACACGTTTCCAGAGACTAATATATATATATATATATATATATATATATAATATATATTAACATAATCGATTTAGTTATGTTTTAACCAAAAATCAAAGCAACCATACCTATGTACACTCCTATCAACAATCAAATTTGACCGAATGACCATTAAGGTAAATAATTGATAATTAAATTATTTGGGAGGATTTTATTTTTTTTGGATTGAATAAATATTTGATACTCTTTTTTATTTTATTTTTAGTTGTCAAATTTTGACTTGTTATATTTATTAAAAAAAATTTATTGATATAGTAAGTTTATTTTTATCTCTGTTAATTGATAAGGGCTCATATAAATTTTTCAAGGACATTAATTCAATGATAAAAAATTAAAGGTACAATAGAAAAATAAATTTTATCTTATCTTAATTTGTCAAAAATAACAAGTAAAAGTGAAAATTAAATTAGAAAACTTTTGACAATTAAAAATAAATGGAGAGAATATTAATTATGATTAAGAGGGTGTTTGGATTGATTTATTTGAAGTACCTTATAAGTTAAAAATCAAAAGCCATAAGTTGAAAATCTTTTTGACTTTTTATCTTTTTTTATACTTTTTCAATTTTAAAAAAGTACTTAAAAATATTTTTTTGTATTACCCAAATATTTCTAAATTTAAAAAGTATTTAAAAGTAAAAAACAAAAAAATAAGTTAATCCAAACACGTTAAAGCTAGATCCTTGCAACAATGGATTTGTGTCCAAATCCGGTTTCCTCACCTTAGACTCGTAGACCCTGGTCCACCTTTTTTCTTTTACTTAAAAAAGGGAAAAAGAAAAGCAGTAGCGGGCGTCGAGCACAGAGAGGGAGATTGGTACACCAACGAAACCCTAGCAGTAGAATCTCTCTCCCGGTCAGCGGGAGCAAGTTATCGATCGTTGGCTTTCTTCCATCCGCCCCCGGAAAGATGGTCAGTGCTAGCTGTTCTGTTTACTTTTGATAATTATTGGAGTTCTCCTCCAAGTACTCGGAAGCAGTGCTGCTTTATCATATCTTTTCAATTGAGTTATTTCATTTATATTTGCTAGTCTCCTTATTTTCTCATTTGCTTAGCAGAACAAGCTAGGAATAGGGCGCCGGGACAAAGTTCAGCAATTTATGACCATAACTGGGGCAAGGTATCTTTTTAAAATGCTAAGTATCTTGATTCGCTAACGTCTCTGCTCTATTTTCACAGCGTAATTCAGACTCCGTTGCAGACAAGCTCAACTTCATACTTTATAGTTTCTTTTGTCTAATTAAGGGAATTCATTTATCGATCATATAAGCCTGTTAAGAGAAAAAAAGGTGATAAGCGGAAACATGTGGTTTGTCTCTTTCTAGGTTTACAACTAGTCTGTTAGAAGCTGAATTGCTGTGGCTTACAGTGCTAGTAGTTTGTCTGAGGCACAATTCTTACTAGTTCTCCCAAATTTTTTATAGAGTTGAAGATTATCATGTCAGTTTAGTAAAAACTGATTGGATCTGCTATCTTGCGGAGCGAACAAAAGATACACACTGCTTGTGTGAACAAACTAACTTCGCACAACCAAGTTACGTATAACAAATTCCATATTCTATGCTGATTGATTCCTGACATTTAAAGTCTATTGTGGAAATTAAAATAAATTCATTGTTCTGTGTATGAGATTCATACCATCTACTTTCTGCTCTGCTAAATAACATGGCCCAGGATTATGCTCGAATTTAGTTTCTAATGTACCATTCTTTATGAGAAATTATGACTTGTGTATCTTCTGCAAGCGGGTCAACCATTTTTGGCTTATCTTAAATGAGATATTCGTTTGTTATGTTCAATGAACAAGAGATCTAATGGAATCTCTACAAAAAACAGTCATCGTGGATTCAATAGCATTTTCGTCATAGTTTAAGTATCGTAGTTGGTTGCAACTCCTAGTTAGTGAACTATTTTTTAGGCTCCTTCTTGGAACAAGTTGATAGGACCCCCTTTTTTTCGTCCCTATGTTCTCAATGTGTGGCGACATGGGGCGACAAAAGGAAAGAGAGGGATGGGGTTTCTCTCGCTTTTGGCATAGCAAGCCCGCAGTGGGAGGCTTGCACGACGGGCTATTAGCTCAGTGGTAGAGCGAGCCCCTGAATTCGTGGTTGCTTATACTATGGACCACTGATTGTATTAGATATCATATAAGCTGAAACAGATCTTGTTTGTTTCATTTCTGTAATTTTCCAAATAAGAGGATAACTCAGTTAACCCGAACCTGAATAAATCCTGCGAACTTTTAGCACCTAAGTTTTGTAGCAGTGGCATCATTTTTAATGAACATACCAAATCATTTCGATGAAAATTTCATTTGGTTCTTTTTGGTCCCCATAGCTAGAAAAGTTTCTCTTATTTTTTTTAGTGTTGAAGACATGAGCTTGTTGGCAAAATATGACTCAACTAATAGTCGAGACAGAAAAGGGCATGCTATATAATTTAGATATGAAACCAGCTTCAAAGAATTGCTGGTGGTGTGAAACAGTTACACTCAAAGATTGGTCCTTATAGACGATGAAAACAGCTGATTAAAATGCAAGAGTGCTCTAACTTGAAGTGTTTAAGAAAGCATCTAAATCTTAGTTTGAACATTAATGTATCTAAAACTGAATTTAATTAAAATAAGAGCGCAGGTTCATCACTAATTAACCAATTTCTGTACAAACAAACATTTAGGTGGTGTGAGAAATGAGCATTCAGCCCTAAGAACATAGGGAGATAATTAACTTAGGGGTCGTTTGGTAGCTGGTTAGGAGAAATTAGTGTTTTGGGAAGCGAGAGATGAAAATAAGTGACGCGTGCTCGCTTCATAGAAGCCAAAAGCGTGAAGTGAAGCGCACACTTTTTCAAATAAAGCTATTTAGTAGAAAAATAAAAAATATGCATAGATAAATAATCAAGAACTCAATAGAGATAACATAGACACAGGTGGGTAGGTAGAGAATACCTAGAGGCGCGAGACATCTCTCTCTAAGGAACTTGGCAAAATAGCCCCGTAACTTCGGGAGAAGGGGTGCCTCCTTACAAAGGGGGTCGCAGTGACTAGGCCCTTGAACAAATCTTAGAATTCTGAGATTAAAAAGTAAATAGAGAGTCAATAATCCTCATAAATCCTAACATATAAAGCAAATGCACAACCAAATCACAAAGAGAGCAAAATCCTGTTCTTCAACCAGCTTCTCAAACTCTTGAAGTGCCTCAATCACAGAACAACAAAAACAGAATAGTAAATGACCCCCTTGTGTTTTAGCAACTACTATATAAAATATCGAATGCCAAGAATGGTTTTGGCATCATTTAATTGGTCAATGTAAGACAATAAAATTCCTTGATGCCCTGGATTTTACAAGTTATGAATTTCATCCTTCAACTTAGTTCATAAATCTGAGCAACACCACGCTTGAACTTTTCAGCTCATGTTGAAAACCATATATAGTTTTTAATTACTTTCAAAGTTTAAGAGTTTGATTTGTGTTGGAGGAGTGTCACTTTTCAAATTCTGTCAACTCTGAATATCTAAATTCTGGAAGTGTTTATTCGCCATATATCCTTGCTCTTGTCACTGGATTCCATGGGAAACATCAAAGTCATTTATGCTTGAGCAGTTTAAAGTTTTTAATTTCCAGAGTTTTGTGGATTAGGTTATGATGTTTATGTAGTAAACAGTGATAACTCTCCATTATCATATTTGTACACAGTGAAAAAGTTGCTCTTCAGGCTTTGAAGGTCAGTGATTGGAATCTGGAAGGAGCATTTGATGTATTTTACAGCCAGTCACAAGTCAAGTCATTTGCTGATACAAGGCGGTTAGAGGAGCTTTACAATAGATACAAAGGCAAGCTTAGTATCATATCTATTTCTTAACTAGATACCACTTTTTTGGTTTTGCAATTTATTGTTTGCTCTTTAAATTAATATTACGCAGTCGTGATATGCTCTATCAAGAACCAAAAGATTTGAGCTGTTCTGATTTAACTTTGGTCTTTTATTCAATATTAGTTTTTGCCTGTGTACCCGGTCATGTCAATGAGTGAAAATACTGGAAGTCCCATAAGTGTTATCATAAGTGTGTTTGTGTTGCAAAATATTAAGTAAAGGAAAATGTGTAAGTTCTTGAAAATAATGAATGTTGATCCTGTTTAGCTAACTCAACAAAAAGAATATTCTACGGAGAGAAGTCCTCGGATGTCTTATTATTATTATTATTATCTTGATATAAGGGTTCTGCATCTGCTTTAGAAGCCAGACAAAGTAGCACAAAGTGACATTTAACATAACTATGCTTGCTAGTCTCTAGGGGTGTCAAATTCAGCCCAAACTCATGTCCCACTCAAGTTTTACTGGGTTGGACATGTGCTACGTTACCAATGGATTGCATTTGAGTACAACTCATCTTACCCCATGGCAAAAGCTAGCCCAATCTCAATCCATGAAGCAGCCCAAATTCAACCCGTCACATTTCAAACTTCAACCCTAATAGTTAGAGCTCAACTCACGACTATCAAAGATAGTGGTAAGTGTTATACTTCAATTTATGTTTGAATATGGTATTCTATCATTCATCCATATTTTCTAATTATATTGCAATTAGGATAACTAATATCACAATTCCTTCTTAGAAAGTAAGTAATATCAATATCCAATATACAACAATGCTGATATTAATCCACTCCTCAAAGTCGAGATTAAATGAATCGACTGCGTTTGTTTGGATCTCTACAATCCATTGTTTGGAGCCCACCATTCTTCTAAAATACATGAATCTGGGTATCACATAAGTTTCCCTTTGTGGTTGCCAATGGAGGACCACAAATAGGTCCTTTGTGGTTACAAGAGAAGGCGAAAAAGGAAGAGGATGACATCAGTAAAGGTGGACGGGTGTTCCTTGTTGGGAACAATTGGGAACAATTGGGAAAGGGGATATTGAAGAAGCTGTGAGGATATGCTTGCAATGGAAGGGGAAAGAGGAAGCAGATGTTGGTTTTTGGGGGGTGCTTGGTGCTGAAGTAGGGGACAAAGAGTTGATGCTGGTGTCAGGAAGAAGTGAAGGGTTTGCAGTTGATGTGGATCATCTAGAGAGAAATGAGATTTGGGCAGCGGAGTAGCAGCCTCGGATCCCTCATTTTTTTTAGTGCACCCATATGGTACCATGATGTACAGAGAAAAGCTGTCTTTTGTAGAGAACCAAATTGTTTTGTGGGTTCTTTACTTTTTGGTATAGGTTCTTTACTTTTTGGTATACTTCTTGTATATGACCAGTTGTGGCCTTTTGATTAATACAACTGTTTTGCCTGATTTTTTTTTTCGAGAAAAAGAGAGAGAACAGATTGCACCAGAAGAAGCAGAGGAGTGTGGATTAGTGGAAAGTTGAGCAGCAGAGAGGGGTTGGTGTTCTTTTGTTGGGAGTGTGTTGCCTCTTATGTGGATTTTGTAGTGTAAAATTAAGAGAGCATTTTTAGCCTAATGACTATCCATCACAAGTACGTAGATTCTGACCTTCACGAAACAATCTAAAACAAATTTGGAAAATGGAGACTAATTGCTATTATATGAAGTTGTATGGTTATAAACAGAAACAGCTTAGAGTGTTGCTAGAAATTTAAAGTAAACTATTTGCATCCACATGCATATTTTATGACTATCACGGGATATCTGGTTTGTGTTTCACCTTGCATTTTCTTACCAATCATCATTTTTTTTATGGATATACTTTTCTTTTGCAGACCCATATACTGACATGATTTTGGCTGATGGGATTAGCATCCTCTGCAATGACATTCAGGTGGGTTAGTCTAGTTGGTTAATCTAATGAGTCGAGGGCTGAAGCCTTGGTACGAAACATAGTATGACTATAATAGATCATAGAGCAGTGGGGAGCATGCCCATCCCGTGAGATATCATTTGAACTTGGTTTTGCTATTGCTCGTAATGGTCAACAATATTCCCGACATACCTGAATTCCTATTATTTAGAGCTAGAAGCTTCGCCAGAAGCAAGCAAGATGAGGTTGCTCTGCTTCGTAAGCTTTAAATTAAAATAAAAAGGCCTCTTATTATATTTTTATCGTTGTTAGACAAATTTTGTTTGTGTGTGTGGTTTTAGCTGGTTGTATAGTTTCTTTTGAAACTTGCTCTAAATTTCAAATTGTATTAACATAATGATGTGTAGGTATATTGCGCTTTTAGCTTCTTCTACCTATTTTCTGTTAAGTTTATTTCTTATTATGTTTGAGTAAATTTTAACTCTTTTGATTTATTGTCAGGTTGATCCTCAGGATATAGTTATGGTATGCGCTATTAACTTTGCCCTCTTCTCTGCTTTTACTGTTTCTGTCTCTCTCTTCCAGGATTCATTTTGGAAGGAGGTTTTAGCTTAAAGAAATGTTAATCAATAGAATCTTTTGAGCTCCCATTCGACCCTAAATTTTGAAGTTGGAACTTTAGAATTTGAGCTTTTGAAGTTATGATTTTTGGAATTTGAACTTGTGTTTGGATATGTATTTTGGTTGAAATAAATATTTGAAAATCTGATCAAACAGATACTTGAAAATAAATTTTCAAAATCTATGGCCAAATGCTAGCTTAGAGTGGGCCATATGACTTTTAAATTTTATGGTAATGCAATTAACCTTGACTTAATCAAACCCGATACTTATTCCTGTTTTCGGATGAATTCAGAACCAAAAGAATTCAGCACTATAAAATTGAAGCCAACCAACCAATTATTATTATTATTTTTTTGGAATAAGATGGTGATCGCACCCAAGGGTATGGCTTAGTGGTCAATGTAGTGGGTTGAGAACCACGAAGTCTCAGGTTCAAATCTCAGTGACAAAAATATTACTTCCTCTGTCCAATTTTATGTGGCACCTTTTCCGTTTTTAGTCTGTCCCATAAAAGAATATCACCTTACTAGAATTAGAAACAATTTAAATTTTAAATTTTCCTTTTACCTTTAATGAAATAATTTTCAATCACACAAAGATCTGTGGATGATTTTGGACCACAAGTTTGAAAAGTCTTATTTTTTCTTAAATACCGTGTCAAGTTAAACCACATAAAATGGGATGGAGGGAGTAGGTGATTTCTTTCCATCGGTCTTAGCCGTGGTGGACAGAGTTACCTGGTATATGTTGCTGGTGGGAGATGATAGGTATCCCATGAAATTAGTCGAGGTGCGTGGAAGCTATCTCGGACACCACAATTCTAGAAATAAATAATTTAAGATGGTGATTTTCACTTGACAAGCATGCTTTAAATTTCTGTTTTGTTATAATTTATGCAAGCATCTTAAAAGGCGGGAAATAATAACGACGACAACAACAACAACAATAATAATTACAAGAATCATCCTAGAAAATTTTCCCGCCTATTCTAGACAAGTAATAAAAACAGAGAAAGATTAAAAAGGGAAATAAAAAACATTTAGGAGTTGCCTGATATTTGATTGACATAAAAGGTTGAATTCAATTACAGTTGGTTCTTTCATGGCACATGAAAGCTGCAACCATGTGTGAATTCTCCAAGCAGGAGTTCATTGGTGGATTACAATCTCTTGGGTAAGCCTGGGTTAAGACCTGTTGACTATTATTTTATTATTTCTTTTATGCTGTCAACTACAAGTGTTAGATATTTGATCTAATGAAGCTGTCTCCTGAATTGCAGAATAGATTCATTGGAAAAGCTCAGAGAAAAATTGCAATTTATGCGTTTAGAGATGAGAGATGAACGTATGTGATGACATGGAACTTTCTTTATGCTGTCAAAGTAGTTTTTGCCTTGTTTTGATAGTTTTTATATCAACTCTAGATCTAGATGCAAGCTCTTCAAACATTTGATTTTGTTTTGTTTAATCAGATGAAAGGTTTCTGACTTTTACTTTTTTATTTTACTTTGTTCAGATAAGTTCCGAGAGATTTACAACTTTGCTTTCAGCTGGGCAAAGGAGAAGGTTTGTCTTACTGATCCCTCACCTTATCCGAGACCTCATGACTTTCAACCACTTCATTGACCACTAGGCCACACCCTTGGGTGCGATAGCTGTCTTTTTTATGTCATCTGAAGTTAGTTATTGGAGCCCTGGATGGATTATCCGTGAATTTTTTCTCCAATGTTTTTGGATGGAGAAGCTGGATAGGTATCTAAGATTAACAAATGTGCCCCATACCTGTGGTCATTTTAACACGGGAAAATGGAAAACAAATATTGGTCAGTCAAGAGATGGTTACAAAAAACACTCATGTTTGCAGTCCTTTGGGTAAAGAAAGAAACTGTATAAAGTTAGACAAATCTGTAACAGATAGCTGAGATTATCAAAACTGGAAAATCTCAAATCCAATTTGCAGCTGCTGCTTTTGTTTTTTGCTCTTCGTTGCTTTGTATTGGTTCTATATACTGCTTTCTTCAACCAGGACACTCTCAGTATTTAGCCTGATGTCTAAATTATTAAAAATTGTGATGTTTTGTGAGGAGGATTTCTGAAGTTTCTCCAGTTTGCTTTTGTAATCCTACGTTATTATTGGAAGGGAGTAGGGAGTACAGTGTCATTTTTTAGATAAGAACCTCACCTTCTTAAATTTCAGGGTCAGAAATCTTTGGCCTTGGACACGGCTATTGGGATGTGGCAATTGCTGTTTGCTGAAAAGGAGTGGCCATTGGTTGAGCATTGGTGTCAGTTTCTGCAGGTAGTTGAAAGGACAGGAGGTGCTGAATTTTGTTGTTAACTGGATTATGTTGCCAAATGATTTCTCTCTTTCCCGTTGTTTCTGCTTCTGTATCTACCTTTGGTCTTTATTACCACAAACTTAATCTAATATGTTCTTAGAAGTGATTGTCTGCTTAAAGAGTATGCTATAACTCACCTCTACTCCCAACTTTGATCCTCCCCCGTAATTCAGGCAAGGCATAACAAGGCAATTTCACGGGATACCTGGTCTCAGCTCCTGGAATTTGCAAGGGTAAGTTACTCTTCATCTACTTTAGAGAATTTGCTTTTGAACTCACCCACCATACATCCATTTCCACCTTCCATCTCTCGCCGCTGTCTTCATACTTAAGTTATACGTCAGTAATATTACCTAAGTTGACATTTGTGATTGCCAATGCAGAATGTGGACCCTGCATTATCAAATTATGATGCTGAAGGAGCTTGGCCATATCTTATAGATGAATTTGTGGAGTACTTGACTGAAAATAGTATTGTCCAAATTGGTCAAATGAGTGACTGGAGCCAGAAATGCTGATGGTTTGCCCCAGTTTCTACCGTGTTGTGTAATGTTATTGTTTGGTGTTTGAATTGTTTCCAGTTTTCAAGAACAAATTCATGTACAAAATATGCGAGGAAATGATTACTCTGAATGCAAAGCTATTGTTGACTTGATTTGGGTTTGTTGGACAAATCAAAGACTTGTACATGGGATGAGCCCCAGGAGATGCAAAAAAATGGAGGAGCCAATGCTATTTCCTGACACTTGACCAACAAGGCAAGAATCTCAAGTTAACTTCCATATTCTATTTGTTTGCACTAAATTTTGCAACGCCATCTGGCTCTTATTCCTATTTCATTCATTTGGTCGCTGCAACCAATGCCATGAGGTCCCACACTCGATTACTGCTGAATAAAAAAAGGTCCAACTGGATAATGTCCACGATTATGAGATACCCACAACTCCACAAGATTACGATAAGTTGTCCAGTTCATATTTCCAACTAAAATTTTCTTATCGTGGAATAGAGGATAACGACCGCCCTTTAATTCAAAGCTCAAAATAACTCTTCACATAGATTTTTAGAGATGAAGTTTAGTGTTCAACTAGAGATAATCATTGCATCTTCTTGGTTCACATCAACCTGTTCAAGTGCAGATATTGCTACATTGGTCGTGAACCACTTGAATGCTATTTCAAAGTGTGATTGTTGTTATGAGAGAGGAATAGTGTGCAAGTCTAGCTGGAGTCACCAACAAAATCATTTGTTTGATGCGCAGCCACCTACGTTGAAGAATGAAGAGCAAGGAAAGTGGTAAATCTCATGTGGAAGGCATAGTTTCTCATTATGACGTTAGGTGTTGGGAACACGAAAAAGCCATTCCAGTCAGCTTTCCGTTAAGATGAAGAAGAAGGTTCCATAATTTATTACGGCTGATTGAGAGAAGCAAATGCACAGCGAGCCAATCAATTAGTCTTAAATCTTAATTAACTGGCATGAACACGCGTACAATTGTCATTATTAAACCATCAACAAAGCTGAATCGTAATGAGGACATGATCTTTAACTTCTCCAAGTACAATAAAGAATGATAACATATATGTGGTTGTGCTAATTAATTAAATTTTAAATTCATAGATTAAATTTCAACTTACTACTAGAGTATGTGCAACCTCTAGTTCAATCTTTTAAATAAGATGATTTTCATTTAGTCAACTAATAATTTCATTGAATAAGGATACACGACAAAATAAATTTTTAAAAATAAATATTGATATTAAAAAATCGAGTATCATTTTGGTGATGACTTACGCAACCTTTTTTTTTTCTTTTCCAAAATACAGATTTGTAAAGTTTTAAATTTATTCTTTCTAAAAATGATAATATGATAATTAGATTGGTCATTTAAAACTTTAGAATTTATTTGTGTTATATTTATGGTCAAAGAACTAAAAAAAAAGATGTCAACTTTCACGATTATTGTAGACATACTTTAAAATGAAAGAATATTTGAAAAGCAATTTGTTAATTGCTTTGCTTTCAAAGAAAAACTAACAAATGATGTCCTATCAGGTAGTTTCAAAGTTTGAGTCGTGTGTAATTATTTTGTAATAATCCACACATGTATAATGCTTCATCATATTTTATCACCCTCCTTACTTCACTTTTTATTTTTCAATCTAATCTATAATGTTGTACTCTGATTATTTCAATCATATAACACACTTTTTTTTCCTCACTAAATCACCAAAATGACATATTTATATATTGAGTAATAATCAAAAATTAAAATATCAATTTCAAATCCAATAAGATAATTTATAGTTTATAGTCACACAAACATAATACATGATATATTTTATACCATAATGTTTAAAGTATTCACATATTTTTTAAAAATCATTGTGCTTAAAGAATTAAATTTCTACATAAAATGCAATTGAAAACAAATCTCATATTTCTCTTTGAATTTTTTTCTTATTTTTCTTCATCTTTTGTTCTCTTTCTTTTCTAATGGAAAAAAATTAATTCAAATTTAAATTTCTTATTTAATCCTAATGCATTTTCTAAGACAATGCAAGTTAAAAAAATAATACTATCTACGTAAATAAAGTTTTAACTTTTTCAAACAAAGGACAATAGTGTAAAAAGCCACATGAGCAATTCAAAACAATGGAAAACCCGCTCTCCATCTCCGATTCGTGAAAGCATAAAGCACTTGTTCAATTGAATTTCTCAGATCTGCGTCACAGTTCACCGGAACTCATATAACTTCAAACAAGGAGGGCATTCTTTACCGTGGCTTCATGGTACATTTTACTAATTTCTGTCATGTGTTAGAGTTTTGGTTTTGTTACTACTGATATTATGTAATTTGATGTGTTTAGGGTAAGTTGAACTCTCAGAACCATAAATCCATCCAAAACGGTGCTTCTTTCAATTTCCTCAACTCTTATCTCGTTTCATTCATTTTTAGTTTTGCTTTTTTTCCAACCCTCTCTAAAAAGGGGCTTATTTGAAGCTGCTTCATCTACAGGTGGTGTTAGAGAACTTAAGATTTACGAAGACGCAGATAAGATAAATGTCCAAAGCCGTGATTCTCTCAGCAGTCGGTGCAAGTAAGCCTTCAATCTTGTATTCAATACACTGCTCTTGTATTAAAAGATATTACCATTCGGTACTCAGGTTTCATATCAACCATAGTTTGTTCTGTTCGGTTCGTTGCTATGGATCTAATATGTTGGGTCTCTGCTTTAAGAAAAGAGAGTCTATTATCGGAATTACAAAATTGTATCACGTTTGGAAGTTTTTGAACCTATGTGGAATGAAAACTATGTATATGGAGTCTAAACTCATTAAACAGTAGTTTCACACTATTAATCTAACTAACATAAACTAAAGTGTGGGACTTTTCTTAAATTGACTCAATGGTTCGAGCAGATAGGATCCAAATTTTTTGATACTGTGTAAATGTATGGTTCTGAGCGGGCTATGAAAAGAAGCATTAAGAGCTTAACACGAGTATTTTCTTATTTGAGAATCTGTTTCCTCCATTGAAATCACTAAAATCATTATTTCAGTTTAACTGAAATACGAAAATCTTCAAGCTGAAGACTGAAGTTTTAAAAAATGGATTCCAGTTTTTCAGGTTTTATGCCCACATTTACCATTAGTACTTGAAACTAACAAAAATTATTGGACTTCACTTTTTGTTTTTACGTACATGTGGCCATTTCGTGTTCTTAGGGGAAAGTCTGGTGTGCTTAACACGAGTGACGTGCAGACCAGTCAGAAGAGCTTGAAGGTTGGTCCTATTTCGTTTCTTTTTTTTGGTTAATAAGTTGCATATCTAGATAGAGGGGTTATATATCTTTTTACTAATTCACATGCATTTTATCTGGTAGTTTACAATTTTCACAACCATCCAAGTAAAGACATCCAAAACCCACACATTTTATTTAAAATGTTATGAAAAAACCAAATAACTTAGTGATCTTTGTTAAATAACAACCTTGGTGACCGTTGGTAAAGGACGACTGTGATCACAATTGATTCAAAAAAGGTACTGTGGTGACATATGGTGATTGATTGTGGTCTTCATATAATACACCTATAGTCTAGATGCCTATCTTGACGAGGGTCACTGGTCACTTTTAAGCCCTGAAGCTAATTACAAAACAAGCTGAGTGTTTGCCTCGCTTAGGCAGTGCTTCAGTTCAGTCACCGAGACACTAAAATGTGTGTCTTATCACCATGTGCCTCAACTTGAAATTTGCAGCACTATACATATATATTTCTCCTTATTATGATTTTTCAAATTCCTTCTCTTCAGATAGTTTTCTTTTTGGTTTATAGTTGTCATTCTTGAATAGTTGAATTACATGTATATCTTCTATTTCCATTTGTGCCATTTTCACTTTATCCACGGTTTGAGGCTTGAGTGTAAAGCCTCAACAACTTGTGCACTTCTTTTTTCTCGCTTTCTCCTTCGATAGTATTGCGAAGTATTGATTCGACGCAAGGTTTTATAGTTAATAATAAGTGTTCGGCATTAAAACTCTCTAATTATGCGTAGGAGTTCACCTTTATGTGCTTTGTATTTTGATGCATCTGACAGTGCATAAGTCATAAATTATATGTTATCCTGTGAGTGTTATGCCTAAACTAGTTGACAGATTTCATGCAATGGTAAAATAAATCAATTCATCATACCTCAAAATCTTGATTTCTTATTTTCTTTTGGTCCATCCTTCTTCATTTCTTCAACAGAGTGATATCAAGAACATAGAGAAGATAAAAGAAAAATGCAGTACCTCTGGTAAGTTTAGTGAAATTGTTTGGTAAAGTTACTAATTTTCCTGTTTTCAGAACCATTCTCAGTATGTACTCGTTGTATTTGCAGTTAAGATATTTGTCAAAAGAAAAGTATTGACTGATATCAGCAATAGCAGGGGCAACTCTTTGAGAACCAAATCATATAATAGTTCCAAACTGGTGTAAGTGATTAATTTACATCCTGTCAAGTCTCACCTGATAGAGGTTTTCTAGTGTTTTGTGTTCTAGTTTTTAGTGATACTTTTATGGGAAACTTGTAATAGGGCAAATTAAAATTCTTATGAATTTATACGCTTTTCAGTGAATGGGAATCTGTGAATGATTCTTATGAATTTAATATCGCAAATATTTCTATTTGAACTTTCTGTGGTTTATAATCTCTAATCGCTTCCACTTGGTTGAGCTTAGTTTGGCATGATCTGATTCCATCTACTGATATTCTGATTCTTACTTTCTTTTTTATTTGTGATTCATGATGACTATCTTTTCCTCTTTTAGATCTTCTATGTTCCTAGATGTATACATTATATCAACACAATTGTGTAATGTTTGCTTATTTTGTTCACTTGCTTTTTAGGGACTCCAATGGTACATGGTCAAGAATAGCAAACAATTCATCACGAAAATTTATCATGGTATGCTAAACTACTTACTTTAACAATATTCTATATGAACTTTCCATTTCTTGTTTAGCCATTTGATGTCTTCTTCTCATCATCAAGTTTTAAACATTTATTCATGTAGGGAATGTAGTTTACGACAATTTTTTTTTATCTATATTTGTAATGTTATTTGAACAATAATAGGAGATAAGAAAGAGTGCTCCACAATGCGGCTTTTAATTTGGGATCGACATTGAGCCACTTTGCATTTATCCTAGATATTGACGAGCTTATTTACTTTATACAGGATGAGATTCTATGGTGTATGTTATTTATAAATGATATTATGTTAATTGACGAAAGTAGCAAAGGTGTAAACCAAAAGTTTGAACTAGGAGAAACACTCAATGAAGGAAGGATTTTAGAACTAGTACCAATAAGATTAAATATATCCATTGCCATTAGCTAGCATAAGAAAGATTAAATTGAGGTGATAGTAGATGTGTTGTGGTGCACAATATAAACAATTTATATATCTAGAGTCGGTGGTTCAAGTGAAACATATGATGGATAAAGATGCTACGCATATAATCAAAATAAGTGGTTAAACAGTTGAAAAAACCAACAATGTAGCACGAGAGCGAATACTAGGCTTCTAAAGTATCCACAATTTGAGTGTTCTAAAGATACAGATGCTAAGATGGATATGTAATCATACATGATTAAAAATGCTCACATTCGACAAATAGTGCAAGTAGCACACAAGATAAAATGAGAGAATGTCTCTTGAGATGGATGTCTTGTCTTATTCTGACCTCTAAATGCACCGGTTCATAGGTGTTAACCATGACAAGTGGCGTTGTTAATAGTGTAAGCTTAAATGACATGGAAGGAAGTTGTCTTGAATGTCCTATGATCTCTTGGAATCCGTGTAACCCTTGTGAGGAACGTGACAAAATGGAAGGAAAACATCAATATAGGCAATACCAGTTTGTTAGGAATAAGTTTTAGACATGCACATGCTAGTACACTTACTTTTTTCCCCACAATCCTGGTATTTGGGTTAGGTTATGTGCACCATAACTAATTTCATGGGGTACCTTCTATCTCCACTTGCATAGATACTGGGTAACTCTGTCTACAAAGGCTTGACTAGATGGAATGAGATCACCTAGTGCCTTCATTGGGATTTGAACCTGACATGTCATGTGTCAGAGTGGCTTACTATCCCACATTGGTTGTGGACCAGAATAATGGTCCTTATAGGGACTTAGGCAAATCTCTCCTTATGAGCTAGCTTTTGGGTTGAGTAAGACCAAATTATGCCCAAAAGGACAAAACCTACTTGGTATCAAAGCCATGTTCATCTCTGTCTGGACCCCATGTTAGATTGTCCACACTTTAGTTGACCATATGGGCGCGCATGTTAGAGTATCTTAGAGTCCCACATTGGTTGGGGGTGGACTGGTGGTCACGTTATATGAACATCGGCAAACCTCCTTCCTGAGTTAGCTTTTGTGATTGAGATTTGCCTAAGAGCCTTTTCTTTAAGTTCTTAACCCACTTCATTGGCCACTATACCACAACCTTTTACATAATTTAGGTCCAATGACTTCTAGGAGTCCCTTAATCTAGCTAAGACATTTATATAAGGTAGAAAGTATAGAGAACTTTTAGTATTAGAGAGACTAATATTCATATAGCCAACTCCAAGTTGCTTGGGGTTAAGTGCATAACTGCATATTAGTTGTTTTTGTTGTATATGGACACAAATTTTGTTGTCTGGTCCTTTGGGACATGGGGGGTCCAAACTTTTGATGTTGTTGAACACGAACCCTATCCTCATTCCCTTCTCTTTTCTTTGCTTTTGATAATAGCTATGGCTAGTAAGACATGAACAAAGCTTTGTTGATAGGAACTCTTTATGCACATTCATTTCTGTGACTATGAGGCCTACTCAAGTGGTTAGGTCTAAGCCCACCAATCCAAATTTCTCGAGATTACTCCTCTTGAAATTAACTGTGTAGTTAGTGACTTTGTGTATCAGTTTGAACTTGTAACTATATTATTGTAGCAGACATAAGCTGGTCCTGGTGAGTGGCGACACTACAGCATCTAAACAATTAAACCATTTTTGTTTTAAGACATTTTCCATTAAGGGCAGAAAAGCAGAACGGTGTAGTCTTTCACTGGAGAAGAGCACAAAAGTCTTTAAGTAGGTGTAAATGCTTACCATTTCAAAAAAAAAAAAAAAGCGAGAGAGAGAGAGAAATAGTCAAAGTCGATGTAAAAAGATGGTTTGAACCTGTCTATGCTTGTGAATATAACGTATCCATCTTTTTCTTTAACCTGCTTGTGAGGAACTCTACAAAGATAATTAGATATTCCAGTATCACTAACTTTTTTCTGCTCAGGTTCTTTTGATCTTTCTTAGATTGCAGCAGGTGCTGACTAGATTGTTGTTTCTTCGTACAAACTAGGGAAATGTGAGGACAAACTTGAATGGAGCTACTGGTGACGAGGAAATCTTGACACGGGGTGAGAACATTGTCCCAAAAATATAAAGAAAAAGAAGTGTCAGTCACAAAATAATGTATTGCCTTTTTGTGTATGGGTAGCATCATTCAAAGATACAAAAGACTCCTTTGATGGACCTAAGACCAAAATTCAAGGCCGTAAATCAGTTACCGTTGGAATCAGGTATTTTGGTATCTTAAACATAGTTATATGTGCTCTGACTTCCATGGTGAAAGTAATATTAACTCTCGTTAGTTAAATAAGTTTTAACCCTTTTTGTCTGATTTATTGAGGCCAACTAGAAGGAATGCTCTACCTCCATCAAGGTGTTTAACGTGTCCCATATATCTTTCATCAATGTTTTCTTAGCTCATTACCTGACATATTTATGTTATTTTCATGAAGGAGGTCTTTACCAATACTACAACAGGTGAACGAGGGTACACACAATAAAGAGAAGGTTGTTATTACATATTTATACTTTTGACTCAATTTGCTGTCATGTGCTGCGAGGTTTGGCACAAGAAAAATGTCTTCTCAATGTAAACTGGTTTGGTCTTTCACTGTAAAAGAGTAATAAGTCTTAAGTAAATGTAAAAAGGCTGTTTGAACTTGTCTATGTTTGTGACAATTAGGCAACACTCTTTCTCTTTTTATCCATGCTTGTGATGATAACAACAACAACAACAACAACAACATACCCAGTAGAATCCCACAAGTGGGGTCTGGGGAGGGTAAAAATGTACGCAGACCTTACCACTACCTCATAGAGGTAGAGAGGCTGTTTTCGGGGAACCCTCATCTCAAAAACCCATGAGCAGACTAAACTAGATACGAAAACAAAGAAAGAAAAGGAAAACAAAGGAAGAACGACTAATAACGAAAACAATGATAGAAGGTAGATACAATAAATTTAACAAATATAAGGCGTATAATGAATGCTTGTGATGATAGATCTTTTAAAAAGATGCTTAGGTATTTTAACTGTTAATTTTTTCTGCTTAGGTTCTAATCTTTCTTAGATAGCAGTAGGTACTGATTTTTTTTTTTTTGGTAAATAATAGGGAAACTTGAGGCCAAACCTGAGTGGAGCTACTTGTGACAAGCAAATCTTGACACAGGGTGAGAATTTTTCCATTAATAGGATAAAGAAAAAGAATTGTTAGTTACTAAATAATGTGTTTCCTTTCTGTATGGTAGCACCATTCAAAGCTATGAAAGCTCCCTTTGATGGGCCAAAGACCAAAACCCAAGGCCGTAAATCAGTTACCATCGGAATCAGGTATTTTGGTTTCTTCAGCATAGTTATATGTGCCCTGACTTCTATGATGAAAGTAATATTAACTAGCTATAGTTGTATAAAAATTTAATCCTTTTTGTTTGGTTTATTGAGGACAACTGGAAGGAATGCTCTACCGCCATCAAGGTCTTTAACATCTCCCTTATATATTTCATTAACGTTTTCCAAGCTCATGACTTGACTTCTACTTGACAAATTTATGTTATTTTCATGAAGGAGATCTTTACCAGTTCTAGAGCAAGTGAACACCACGGATACACACAAAAAAGCGAAGGTTGTCATTATATATTTATACTTTTGTTTTAATTTTTGTCATGTGCTGCTAGGCTGGAATTTTTGGCATTAGAAAAATGTTCTCTCAATGTAAAAATTGTGTATTTGTTCAGGAAAATTCCAAAGAGTTGGGGAAAGGCAAAGGAATAAGTGGTGTTCCAGGTTAGATGCTCTACTTTGAGTATGTGATTTTCAGTAACATTAACTACCATAACTTCACTGAGGAATGCTATGCTTCTAATCTATTTTCAGTTTCAGCAAAGCTCAAGGCTGTAGGGAATGTTTTACCACAGATGAGCAACCACAACAAAATCTGGAGAAATCGAGTTAGTGATGCCTCGGCAAGAATGTAAGTTCTTTTACTGATCAACTTGTTATACAACTTAATTTTTTCTCACCATTAGTAGTTTGGACTTGAATGTGATGTTAGTGCACCAAAATCCATATGACAGGGATGCTCAAGTTTCAGCAGAAAAAATAATCCTCTCCTATCTCATCTTAAGATTGTTGATCTTAGCTTTTCTGCCGTTGCACTTTACTGTTTTTCTGGCGAAGATCTAGAAATCTGTCTATAGAATGCACCATGTGAGGTATATGTGCTTCAAGTAGAGAAGATGGGGTAGGGGAACAAAATAAGTACTTTGCTGAAAAGGTCTGAAGCAATAAGTAGTATACTCTTTAAGGGACGCATCATGTCTCTAGTAAATCATCAAGCCATACATTACTGCCATACTAAACTTCATCAAGTACCAACAAAGAAATCTATCCAGGAAAGATTTGAGACAGCCAGTAGCAAAAATAGAAGTCCAAGAAATACATTACTGCAATTTGGAAGGAGAATCAATAAATAAAATATACAAGTTCAAGCTTTTCCTCCTTCAAAGTTCTCATTTCTTAGTATCAAGTCAGCACTTCCCTTGTTAAAATTATCTGACTTGGATTTTGTTAGCTCCCTGATCTACTTACTCCTCACATACTGTAGTTAAATCTCTTTTATATACTTTTTTCTATTAGCAATAATGCTCTTTAGTGATATTATTTACATCCAAAAAAAACACTTTCTTGCCTTAAACTCTGAGGAGGTGTTTGGTTCACATACTAGTTATTTGGGTATTATTATTCAAGGATAGTTTATGCGCTGATTAACCAAAAAAAGAACGAAATTGTTACGTGGTGATCGATAATGAGGATATTGTTATACATGAATTGCTTTAAAAGTTTTCTATTATTGTCTTTAAATAGTTTAATCCTCAGATTGCTAATACACGTATACTTATTTGACATTCTATCCTGCATAGATGTCATGAACTATACCACCAAGACACACATAAAATAGCAATTCAAGGCGTGTAAACTCTTGAATAAACACATATACTATCTAACCATCAGTAGTGTAGGAAGGTCCAAAGGGTTGGAAGTGAAGCTATTTGCTTTTACAGAATCCCTTAGCAAAAGAGCAAAGTTGATTACTCGTTAAATCTAAAGCTTAAACTTGTTGAGCTGGAAATACAAGCAATACAATTGCAATTAAGTTAAAATTGAAAATACAAAAGAACCAGCTGCTTGCTCTTACTCTGGTGACTATAAGTCTATAATACTGTGCTCTATTTGTTAATATCTCTGCAGCAACATTTTTTATATTAACATACTAGTGCTTAGAATTCTGTCTTGCTCCTTAAAGATTATAGTACTTTGCTGGTTGAGCTCTTAGGTAAATGTTGTAAATTGTAAATTTTATTGATTAAAGCCCTTTGAGGTATAGGTTAATAAGGCATGGTGTCCCAAGTCATCATAGGTCTAGCTATGAGCTTGACATTTTCTAATTAAATTGGGATAAATAACACGACGTTCTTAATTATTTTGCGGCGTATCTCTTGTCAGGGCTCCCAAGGATCATGCTAAGGCGGAAATTGGAGCGTTAAGAAAAAAATCAGTTAAGGTAATTGGTGCATTGGTCATGTTTCATCCTCTTCTCCTTCTCCTATCTCTATCAGGAAATGGTACCATGAATAGTGAATTGTATTCATCATTGTTGAATAGTGGCCGGAATGCCAAATTTTGCAATCCAACTAAAATAATTATCCATCTCTCTTGAATTTCAATAGCTACTTTTTCAACTCTCTTGAGAAAGACTCTGACTCTATTAATCTTTTTTTAGCAATTTTACTATTTAAATCTTTCAAAATTTACTTAAGAAATTAATAATCCTTTCATTTTGTTGTATATGACCTTACAGAAAGGTCATGGATAAGAAATCAATTTGCCTTGCCCATTATATTAGACTATTAGTAGTGCTGGAAGAAATATTAGGTCGAAAATTGCAAGTTTCTCCTCTTGGAACGAAACAATTTTTCAATTTAGATCACATTGTCTGGACTTTAGTGGTTCCCTTATTTTATCCATTATTTATAATCCTAAGTTATAAATAACTTATTTTCCCTTTCTATAGTAATTCTTTTAGTCGTAATATCACATGAAATTTCTTAGTAAAATAAGTGGAGGCAATGATTTCAAAATAACTGCTGGAGCTTTTCACTCTCAAGTCTCAAAGTCCAATTGCTTATGTCTGTTTTCCGTAGTATAATCTCATTTCTTTGTTTTCTCTTGGATGTTCCAGAAAGTTGTGAAAATTGCTGCCAGCAGTCTCAATTCACAAACATTTTCAAAGTCAAACTCCCTGTCAGGTGTGCACAATTGCACCTCTCGAGTTGTACTTCCATATAAAAGGCTGGAGGATGTTAGTACCTCTTCAACATCAGATATTTCAGCCAAGCAACCTCATCAAAAGGAAGTTGCTTCTACTAGTAATGGCAGCATAGATACACCTGAATGTTCAATTTCCAGGAGAAAATCTGATCGTAGGAAGTCTTTTACGTGTTTACTGATGGCAAGGTCGAAGGTTAGTGTAAAATCTATGTTCTTTCAGATCATTCATTTCTTTTTATCCGTAGAGCTTTAGACAACTGACATGAGTGTACAGCTTATGAAGGAGCAATGTGGAAGTGTAAAGCTGGAAAATTTGTCAAGCATTTATGATAATTGCAATCATCTTGAAGTTACTGAATATGTTGATGACATCTATCAGTATTATTGGGTTATTGAGGTGAGCTAATAATATACCTTCAAGTGTCACATTGGAACTAACATCACAAGTTTTCCTCTATTCTTCCAAAGAAAGACATGTTTTGGTACTTTTGACCTCCAATTGCTTAAGCTTATTCTAACTGCAGGCTCAGACTCAGCCACTCAAAAACTACATCGACATTCAGAAGGAAATAACACCCCAGATGCGCGGCATATTGATCAACTGGCTTATTGAAGTAAGTCTCGGTTATTCTTCATATATACATTTTCGTTATGCTTGTGCATACTTCCTTGATCCCACTTTCAGGGTTTTACATGCTTTGTCTAGGTTCATTTGAAATTTGATTTGATGCAAGAAGCTCTATTTCTCATGGTTACCCTCCTGGACTACTACTTATCATTAGTGGCTGTCAAGAAGAATGATCTGCAGCTAGTTGGGCTTACTTCACTGTTTTTGGCATCAAAATATGAAGACCTTTGGCATCCGAGGGTAAATGTTTATGCATTTACTTCTTTATAGGATTTCTCTTTAGGTATATCAAGGAGTTGATTGCGATCAATATGTGGCTCAAATGTTTCTTATGAATAACTCGTTTACAAGGTTACTTTCTCATTGAAATATGTAACTGCTCTTTCACCTCAAACTTTTAATTGCTACAGATCATGGACTTACTAAGCATCTCTGGAGAGTCATATACTAGAGATCAAATGCTGGAAATGGTGAGCATGCGTCTTCTTTAATTTCAACCAAGTTTTGTTTACCAGGGCATAAGATAATAAAGATAAGTTATGAAAAAATCTTCTTTTTTCTTGAACCAGGATTTTCTTTTTAAAAAAACCTCATTTTTGTGATTTTTGCCGGGGGGTGGGGGATGGGGGAATGCTAGTATATTGTAACATGGGTGTTACGGCACCCATCGATATTTTTGAAGAGTTCGAGCAGCATAGGCTTTTAGTAGTATTTGACAAGGTAGAGGTAAAGTTTGCATACACTCTTCCCTCCCTAGACCCTTCACTTGTGGGATTACACTGAATTTATTGTTGTTGTGTTTGACAGTCTTGCACATCATCTTTTTCAGGAGAAGGATATCTTAAGGAAATTGAAGTTTCGCCTTAATGCAGCAACTCCTTATGTCTTCATGCTAAGGCTTCTTAAGGCTGCTCAAGCAGACACAAGGGTAGGGTTAAACTTTTTAGAATGAGTAATAGCAAAATCCCCTTATCTCAAGTTGGTAATCAGTTCAATGTCAGTCATATTTGAAAATGGATAGAATCCCAGTTAATATTTCTGCATATGTGCTGAATGTTATTCATGTGAGCAATAAATTTTCTCAATCAAGCAACTAACACGTTTTCTAAATTTCTAAAAATCTTCTGCTAGTTTGAACATTTGGCCTTTTACCTCATCGAGTTGTGCTTGGTTGAATACGAGGCGTTGAACTACAAGCCATCTATGCTTAGTGCATCAGCTATTTATGTGGCAAGATGCACCATGCAAATGACGCCAGCCTGGACACCACTGCTGGGAGTGCATGCACGTTATCAAGAATCCCAACTCAGGCATATTCCTGCATGGTATTTGAGGCTCTTTTCTTTGCTTATTGCGATCTACTGATACATAAATTCTTTGAATGTTCAGACAGTGTGCGGAAATGATCTTGCGGTTTCACAAAGCTGCAACAACAGCCCTTCTGAAAGTCACGCATGAGAAGTACATGTCTTCCAGCAACAGCAAAGTTGCATCAATAAGACCTTTGGCGAGTCTCCCTTAGACTATATGAATTGTAGGTACATTTATTTGAAGCCGATTCTTGTGGTTGAAAAGAAAGGATTTATTGCTTATGCAATCCACTGTTATATATACTGATTTTAATAGTGCAAATACATTTCTTCTGATTTTTTTTAAAAAAAATTATGGATCTTCAGCTTATCCAATCCTTCCATTCCGTTCGACTTGTAAAGCACCCGTTTACACGAAAGAGCATTAAGTATTCATTTGTAAATAATTACCTCATCTTTGTGGTAGAACTGGTCATCCCCACCCATAAAAGTTAAAACCAAGAAAGTTCTAACTCAGGAGATTGTGTTACTTCAAGATATTTCTTCACAAGTGAGATAAATGCTAGCGTAATTTTTACTATTGGAGAAATCGTTGATGGTCCAACCCACTCTTGTTTATTGTTTGGGTTTTAAAGGCTTGCTCACAAATAGATTTTGGCATTTGTGATTTTTTTGATAAATTGATGATTGAGATTTATTGGGAATATCTTTTGGAAGTTGTCCTGGGTTCCAATTATAATATTACAAACCAAATATATAAATATTGTTGCGGAAGGTAAACTAAAATGTATACATCTTTCACCACCACTTTGGCTCTGTGAACCACTGAGGACCTATTAGATAATAGGAAAATGTAGCTGTGGAAATCGGTATGCGTGGGTGTTTTCTATGGTCAAGCAAGCAAGAAATCTTGCACAAGGGAGGGAGTTGGTGATCCATAGTGTCCTTGACAGAATGATAAAACTGGAGGAAATGAAAAATGAAGATGGCCAATGGGAATGTTGGTTCAGGACTTGGGAGTGGCAGGACAAACAGTAACCTAGTCCAAAATGGAAGCAGCTGTTCTGAATAAATTGAAAGCCAAGTGATCAACTTTGTGCTAACAGATTGTGTCAAATGGATCCAATTTATAGGTGGAAGTGCCCATGAATGCCTTGCTTCCCAAGGAAGGGAGGACCAAGTACAACTATTATCAACTTCCATCAAATCAAGATGACATGCTCGATTCAGTAGCAGACATCTGCTGAAGCGTCCGTGTTCACACACCACAAGTATGCTTAGTAACACCAGCAAATTACACGAAAGGTCATAATATTAACCTGTTTGCATTAAATAAAACAGAACTGGTTGTGGATGCACTGACAAAGGAGAGCACGAAATCTGAGGGATTGATAGTGACTAAGACATCTTAATTGTAATCAGTACTCAGTTTAGAAGCCCCAACACAGTTAAGAGTTATAGGTTCATGAATAATTGCCTTCACAGTATCGGCCATCCCCATTGAACTGAAACCGTCGTCCTTGATGTAAAATTGATGCAGCACTTGGCTCATTTTCCAAAACAAATCCTTGCAAGCACTTGGAAGTACACTGCCCTCTCCTTGCAAAACCAATTTCAGGAGTTCTTTCCTTTGCATTTCAACTCTATGACTCAATTCTTCAATGGCTGCTTCCTCACTTATGCTGCCATTTCCATGTGTAACACTCAAGGTTACAGCATTTAGTTTTCCATCCTTCGACTCTCTCTGCAAAAAATACATTAAGAGATCAAACAACTTAGGGAATGACGAACCAGCAAAGGAATTTGAGTGCAAAATGATGAATCATGTACATACCTCAAAACTCCTGATGTCATTAAGAAGACGTCCGCAAGTGCTCATTAACTTGAATAAACTGTGGTATTCAGGATGTTGCACAACATCATCTGAGAGCTTGGGTCCAACAAAATAAAGTGCCGGAAGGACAATTGGTCCTAGGGCAAATGATACATAACCATTGGCCATATATATGTCCAATGTTGGCACCGACATATCTCTAGCCCATTCAGCTTCTCTTAACATAGCATTCAGTAGATTCAACCACTGCAAACATAATTTTTCTTTACTCATAAATAAATAATAATCGGAAAATCAACTGCAAGAATTTTCTACTTGATTTTCCAAACACAATTTGAAATTAGACATAAGCACTAGTAAACAAACAATATTGCACGAATCTTATGATATCGAAAGGACCCATAGCTCTATTGCTGAGGAATATTGTTTATGTGACAGAAAGAACATCTTGAATTTGACCTATATGGTAATTAATGGTGACAGTAGAAGTGCTGTCAATGAAATCTGGATGATGCATGGTTGAAGGTAAATCTCCGAACAGCAAGACAGCTATGCCAAAGGTACAGCAACTGTGTATCAAGACGAAGAGAGTTATTGCACAGGACCAAACAAACTGGAGAAAATGGAAGCAAGGATCCCTACTAAACACATCATCGAAGAATTTTCTACTTAGCACGAGTAGTGGGGCACTAGAAAATAGAATAAAGCATGACTAATAGATTAATGAAGGTCCACTTGTTAAGCTCACTGCTCAAGGGAAGGGGTTGATGTCATCATGTTATAAATGCAATAGGTGTATTAGTCTGGGAAATTTATAAAAGCCAAGAACAGTTAGCCTTGAATGCATATGTTGTTGAATTCATGAGTTGGACCAAGTTTTGCAAGTTGAAAACCAATCAGGTAAAGTTGTAAATGTTAAGGGAAGCGAAGTCTACTGAAGAAAGATGATACTACATTAAATGGCATACTTTCATTTTTACCACTGCTTCTTCTATCTGTGTTTTTTAAGGGCTAACCAGTGTTTCTAGACTAGATCCAATCCAACTTTTCAGAGTTCTGGCCATGAAGGACGAGAACTGACTGCGTTTAAAAATAAAACATAAGTCCACTGTTGAGTCACAGTTAGTGTCAGCTTTGACTTCATAAGCTTTAGCTCTATCGGTCTATCCACTAATAATAATATTTCAAATGTGTCCAATGACTTTTTTACTCCCAGGCACTTTTACCGAGGTAAACTTCTAGCGGTCCCTTCTGGGCCCTAGAATCCCTTTCCGGCGATCTTCCTTTGCCGGAAACATACTATCTCATCTCTCCTTCCTCCCCCATTTGTCTTCTTTTTCAAGTTTTCTTGCCTTTATTCCATTCTCTGCAACTATGGGGGATGATACCATCTTTTTTGCTGTGGGTTTCAAATCATATGGCATCACCAGGGTAGTGTCTAGAGCAGAAACCTAGTACGAATGGGTAGAGAGAGGTCGCAATAGGATGACGCGGATGAGTATTAGCCAGAAGACGATGGAATGGCTAGTGTACACTCTCAAGGAAGCTTCGAAAGACCATGGATACTCTGTCCGCAAATGGAAACGGAGGGACCATTTCACAGAAATGTTCTGTGCTAGGAACTACAACAAATCTGGTCGGTATATCAGTATTTTAAAGCTGCAAGACAGAAGGAGAGTTGTCATCTTCATACCTGAGTAGTCATTAAATTATGGATGGTTGGACATAGCTACCAAGATTTCGGTCTTCATAAATGTTAAGACCCACCACACAGTTAAAGCTTCACATAGGGTAACCGAGGAGGGTTTATTATATTCAGACATCGTCAGGAACCATAAATGATCTACAAGGGAACTAAACAGAGTGAGGATTCAGCAGAAAGGAAATTTTCTTATTATATCAGAAGAAATTTCATCAGCTCAGAGTGAGTCACTAGCAAAGAGTATTGTCGGATCCCTTCTGGAGGAGATCCCTGGTATCACCTTATCGGAGATTCGGCGCTGTGCCGGAGACAAAGCACCTGGGCCTGATGGCTATACCATGGCTTTCTACAATCCAGGAGGGGATGTGGTTAATGCAATTAAGAACTTCCACGAGAGATGTGTTTTTGAGAAAAGCTTCAACTCAACCTATCTGGCCTTGATTCCCAAAAAGGTA